>JAWZYT010001760.1:35000-65000 GCA_034508575.1 Petrolisthes manimaculis
CTCCACCATCCCATCACCCCTCCTGGCCAAATGACAGCCAAGAAATCCAAATAGGAAACCGCAGGCCAAGGTTACTCATGGGTGTTGTCAGCACACCTGCACCCATCCCGACTCACGCTATCGGAGTGTGGGTTATTTTCATTTCAAGTATACCCACAGACAACTTAGATATATAGAAAAAGAAAGAAATTGTCGTTCGTGAGTTTCATGAACCATAAAAACACTCACTTCTTCATCGACGTATATATTTTCAGGGACCAAGTTTGAGGATTTAATACCTTTAGATCTAAGATTAGTCAATATACAACACGCGAGTAAATCTGCCAACCCTTTTCCATATCACTGTTTTACTTGTGTCAGTAACATAGAGAATTCTGGAGCGTTCGGAAACTGCAAACCTCTACCATTCTTACCTACGAAAGTTTATATATATATAAATATTAAGATCTCTCCCAGAATCTATAATAATTAATTATATACTTGTTCCTCGATACCATGCCCACCCTTAGTAATAACAATCGGAAAAAATCCAAAAGTAACAATTTGCCCTTTCCTGCTAACCAACAGATAAACAAACAATACTAACCCAAAATATAACCCCCTTGACGAAGAGGATTAAGTTGGTTCACGTTCCATTTTATCACACCCTTCATTATCTTTCACACTATATCTTACATCACATCTCAACTCCTACTATCATACCTCCTATCCCTCCCCACACCATTCTCCCCTCCCCCTCCCCACCATTCTCACCTACCCCTCCCCACCATTCTCACCTCCCCATCCCCACCATTCTCCCCTTCCCTCCCCACCATTCTCACCTCCCCTCCCCACCATTCTCACCTCCCCCTCCCCACCATTCACCCCTTCCCCTCTCCCTCATTCTCACCTCCCCCTCCCCACCATTCTCACCTCCCCCTCATAAATTTTTCCTCTCTGGCACATAATCCCTGTCCCCACCCGCTCACATAAGATTTTGCTGAAAAGAAGTGTGAATTAAAGTGCAGTCACAAATTTCACTTTGCCAAGAAAAATAAAAAAAAATAACTGAAAGAGTCGCGATAAAACCACACTGAATTTCGTCCAGTGTTAGAGAGAGAGAGAGAGAGAGAGAGAGAGAGAGAGAGAGAGAGAGAGAGAGAGAGAGAGAGAGAGAGAGAGCATAGAACATTCCCATTTCTGTTTCTATTTCAGTTTGCTGTTGCGCTCTGGAATTTCGACACACAGAGGGATGTTCAGTGAGATGTAGGATAGGTAGGTCCTGGAGACGTGTGTGTTGGGTCAAGGAGGGGAAAATGTCCTCCATGTTTATGTGTGAGTTTGTGTATTCAGCTGTTTGTGTACCTTGGATTATGTTCTTGTTCTGTGTGTGTGTGTGTGTGTGTGTGTGTGTGTGTGTGTGTGTGTGTAATACTTGTATACATAACCATATATCGTATATATACTCGTACATGTTGCCAGATGATAAAATGAGGGAGATGATAATAACAATGAACATCTAGGAACAAAGACCCAGCAACACGAAGGCTTCCAAGTCACCAGACCTGTACTAGTCGTCGGTTTTGGTGTTCCGTCATCCACATAAAGTATTGTGAAATATTTTAACAACTACCCGCATCATAAAAACTTGTCAGGGAAGCCTCACCCAAAGTCGAAACTGGAGCCCTGAGAGAAAAAAAATATATATATAACAGCGTTTAAAACTCACCGACCGTGTTTGTGTTGCAAATGCATTCCTTCGTATTTGTTGCATTAATTACTAGTGTACAGGAGTAACTGTTAACATTTCTGTACCCTCACCGCACAGCACAATACATTATCTCACACTACACGAGACATTCTGGAACACGTACTGTATATTCACTCCATCTGTAACATCTGTGATCGTTGTGAAGTATATAAGAGCAAGGTGTTCTTAATGTTTGAGTTCTTGTATAGTTGTCTCCACTTTTAACGAGCACAGCGTCCGGTGAGTTTGGCTTAATATGGGACCATGGACTGTGTTTGTTTACATAGTGTCCTAATGGTGGATACTATAGCAGGAGTGATTTCTGTCCATTAATTACTAATACAACGAGTAAAGAAACACTGGTGCCAAATTTCGCCGAACCGACTTGACGCTGTGCTCGTTATTAGTGGAGTCAACTGTACATCTGCGATCCCACGGTGTCTCAGAGCTGAAGATGTAAACACCATTAACAATACCGAGGGCTTGACTGTCATGGCCCTTGCACAACTCCCAGGGGCATTGGTGGTGTCACTTTCTCCACCTTAACTGGGGCCGCTGCTGTGGCTGTTGGTTCCTGTGATGTAGTCAGAAAATTGGAGGTAAATGCATCCTTCGAATATTGCCACAAAACACCACCTATATGGAAGGAGCTTGTTTCGTGGTATAATCAGGAGAAATCAGAAGTCTCCAATTATCATACTCGATCATGAGGTCCTTAAGGTAATGAATGATAATATGACCTTTATGCAGGAATTATAATCTTACCGTATAATATATATGACACGGCAAAACAAAATTCGTACAGGACGCGGCATATTTCTCAGGCGAAAATTATGTCCTTCCTCAGTACCGATGCCAAATACGATTGCATATTGAATTTTCCTTGATATTTTTTTGGCTATCATCCTTCCATACATTAACTGTTTGGGTCTGATAAACTGTACACAACATTGCATCCAGGAAAATTTACAATGCTCCTCTGTACAAGCCTCTTCTTAATGTGATAGTACAACAAATGTGCGATACCCGTACTAAATTACTGGCACAAAGTTATAGCCATGCCCATGTATATAAGAATAATATTTATGAGACGCTTCATAAACATTGTGGAAGGGTAAGTTACACACGGTACTTACTTATTATAGGCGAAGTTTTCCTGGGGCGAAATTTACACTCCTGGATAATATTTTGGCACACGGAAGTAAATAAATGACTAATAATAATTTACTTCTTATTCTATTTACCACTATGTTTTCCCGCCATTGGTTATTATGATCCATAAACGAAATGGGGGAGTTTATATTCTCACCTCCGTGTATCATTCTCTCTGTTAAGGACCCTGCATGTGATCGTGTATGAAAACTGGAGGCTTCTGATTCCTCAAGACCACTTCATGAAACAAGCTTCATTCATATAGTTGGTGTTTCGTGGCAATATTTGAAGGCCTCGTATAACTCCAATTGTCTGACTACATCACAGGGTCCTTAATCAGTCTGCCTGTCAGTAAATACGACATTATTTTCAAAACTCCATGAACCTGTTATCAAGAAAATTGGTATGATGATAGTTAGGCAAGCAGTTAACAGCATATAGTATTATTAAATGGCAAGATTAATACCATACTGTGTTTATGATTCGCGCCATGAGGGAAAATCAACATAATGAATTTACTACTGAAGACGGAAAAGGTTGTGAGGTGACCACTTCCTTCTTCCAGGTGCATTATCGTCATCATTAATTAACTGAGGAAAACACTGATATCATGCACGGTGTTGACTTTTATGTTACGTGTGCAGTAAGTAAGTAAGGAAGTAAGTGAGTAGTAAGGAATGATTAAGTACGGTAGTCAGAATATATACAACCCATAACATATTTAATGGCACTTTGTTCTGTACTGCATATGATCGTATTTTTTTTTTTCTACTACTAGCTGTGTGTTTTCTTGCGGTTGAGAAGAAGGTGTTTGGTGTGATGCGTCAAGAGGCCAGGGGGTTAAGGAGTCGGAGGTGGTCTTTCCAAACGCGTAGCACTTTAAGCCAATAGTTAACGCTGCCGTCCTTGCCATAAATTATTCACGTGGTTTAATGTGCCGCGGCTTGGTACTAAATCATACCAAATTTATGGCAATCCTTACGAAGAGATTATTATTATTTTTTTCTTCTTGCGTGTGTGTGTGTGTGTGTGTGTGTGTGTGTGTGTGTGTGTATGTGTGTGTGTGTGTGTGTGTATTTACCGAGTTGGGCACCGAGAGTAATTCCAGTTAGTTGTTGCTTTGAAGATGAACGTGGCTTTAATAGTAAATAGTATAAAATTGAATATTAGTAAGGAAGGACACACGCCAAGTGCCTATTAATATTAATCTCGTACATCTCAGCCAGACACGACTATAATATTTTCCCCGGGATGATGATTGATTAGTTCATTCAGCTTCGAGATGCAAAGAATGTGCACGAAACCAATTTTCTTTCCCACCCAAACTTCTGCTTCCCACACGCTCTCTCTCTCTCTCTCTCTCTCTCTCTCTCTCTCTCTCTCTCTCTCTCTCATCTTCCTAGTTTCCCTCCTCATCTTCATCAGTATTCCTCACCTAACCTTTGTAGTCAGTAGGCTCTCAGTACCCTCTCACTGCTCGTCACATTCACATAAATTACAATCGAATAAAGAAGCTTTTACAAGAGACAACATTGTTATTTTAAATGCTGCATAAAACATATCCAGTCGCAAACATCATGGATTTCTATTGATTTTCGTCAAGTAGCTGAAATTCTGAAATGATTATTAGTACTTCAGTTTTTTAAGAGTGGATCGAATAGGCTACAGGTGATTAGGCTTTATAGTATCGATCAATGATATGATTATAATTCTCATTCTTATAAATCACATGCTATTATTTTGTTCTATGATACATGACATCAACCACTTCTGTTTACGACCACTTTCTCTAGGTGTTAGTACTGGTGAACGGGGAGGAGGAGGAGAGGAAGAAGAGGAGGAGATGGAGGAGGAGGAGGAATTGGAAGAGTAGATGGAGAAGGAGGAGGAATTGGAAGAGGAGATGGAGAAGGAGGAGGAGATGGAGGAGAAACTGAAGGAGGAGGAGAGGGAGATTGAAGAGTATAGGAGTTTTATTTTCTATTATTATTTTTACTGGTATAGGAGGATTGACAAACAATCTCGTAGGGACCAGTTAGTGGATGTGTGTTGATATTTGCAGTCCTTTGTAATAAATCCTTCATGATAATCCTTATACTCTTCCGGTCCTCCTCTTAACACCTCCACTTCCTCCTCCTCCTCCTCCTCCTCCTCCTCCTCCTCCTCCTCCTCCTCCTCCTCCTCCTCCTCCTCCTCCTCCTCCTCCTCCTCCTCCTCTTCTTCCTCTTCCTCCTATTCCTTCACCTCTTCCTTCTTTTCTTGGGAGGTGTGTTTGGATCGTGTGTACAGCCACCACCATAATATTTATTGCACCTCCAGTTTGATCTTGACTATTGGTGTCATAAAACGTAACCATATTTGTTGCTTGGCCAATAACCCCGAAATTTATGAACTGGAAAGATATTTTTTGTCAAACTACGACACGCATTATTAAAGTACTCTTCGTCACTATATTCGCATTGCAAAATAATGCATGGGAACTGAGCAACGAAGATAATGAATTTTTTGTCGAAGAGAAAGTACTGTATAATAGTACCAACTTATGATTTTCAGGGATATACAGTCCTCAAAGTAGCTATGGATGGAATATATATTTGTTGGCACTAGCAAGATATAGCAGTGGCAGCCTCAAGCTTCCCTGAACATGTATGTATATAAACTCGGCGTGGCAGGAGGGCAAGAACCTCGCCTGGCCTGGTCTGGACGTGTTTCCTAAATATGGCCTGGAATGCTTGTATTGCCAAGGTTTATGGGCGTTTAGCAAGGCACAGTTAAGGTGGTAATTCTCTTCTGGTACATTGGAGTATATTGATTCCTCCAAAGTGTGCTTGCAAACAGGACTGGAAGAGCAAAAATAATAGTGTTGTGTTGCTTGGAATAGTTTGGAGGATTCTGTTGCTCCAGATTTACCAACATAAAACTTCCCCCTTAAGGCAGAGCAGCTCAGAGGTCACAGTGAGACAGGGATATGTACTGTACTATAGTTATGCATGGACTGTATTGTATAGTCTATTATTATTTGTTTTTTCTATCGTTCTGTATGCAGTTTCTGTTATTCCTTTTTCAAATTTCACGAATGATGACTTACTGCAGAATGAGGTTTGATGGAATACCGTATTATTTTTTATTTGAATGTAAAAGACCCAGTATCGTTCGTACATTTAACAGTGTACAGAATGTCACGTCGGGAATGAAGTGAGTGCTTACTAGACCAGAATTCGTCCACATGTTACAGACAGTATATCTGCCCATCGGTGATTATATGTACCAGTAAAGGAGACTGAAAAAAAATTAAAGGTCAAGACGAAGTGAGGACGCTACCCACCACCAACCAACCTGGCGGGCCGAGGAGGCTCCGACCAGCGTGAGGGGTCAGAGGTCACCAGGAGCCAAATGTAAAAGGAAATGGAAGAAGTGAGGTTAAGGGTCAGATGGAGGGATTGATTGGGGAAGCCGATTGTGGGTCATGGGGGAAGGAATGGGTGCCGAGATGTATAGATGCAGTCATGGGGAGGGAAGAAATGCATGATGGGACTTGGAGAACCGATGGGGTAAAACGGGATCGGCTGATTGTACAAATGTGTATCGTGTGGAAACAGTAAAAGAAATGGATGATGGGACGTGGATGAGGTAAAACGAGATTGGCCGATTGATTATATAATTATACGGTATATCAAAAGTGTGTCGTGTAGAACCAGTGAGTATATGGATAAAAAACAAGGTAAGCTGAAGACTACAGTGCACCATAATAGGACTGATCAGGTTGTTAGGATATGGTTCTGGCAGAGAGATAGATACGATAGGAATGCCGAGATGTGAGCCACCCATACATAATAATTATATAAGGTCTAATTAGAATACCAAGATGGGGATTAGAAAGTGTGATTGATCAGAGAGCCGTAAAAGGAGAGCGTTGAATAGAGTTCCATAGATACACACATCAAAATGATCTTGGGTTCAACTGGGGTGGTCTGACCTGAATTAATTATCGCCTATGGAAGTACAGTACCGTATATACTTATAATATGTTACTGGGATCCAAGGGAATGGATAGTACTGTACAGCCCAAAAAACCCTCTCTCTTTACAACCCTTCAATCTTCCAAGCATTAATAAAATACTTGAAATGTATAGAAGGGAGGAATGTTAGTTAAAAGAGAAGAGGGAGAACAAGATATATTATACAATATATATAATACAATAATATTATACAAGACAAAGAAAACTGATCAGAGAAGAAAGAAAGGGGTTAAAAGATAATGCAAAATACCGATATGCCAGAGGAGGAAGAGAAAGGGAAGAGAAAATAAAAAAAGTGAAGAGTATAAACGATGAAAGATGGGCAACAGAATAATAATGTTATGTAAAGGAAGCATCAAGAAGGATAAAGAGGAGGAGAAGAAGAAGGCAAATCAAGGGAGAATATTGGGAGGGTTGTTGGAAAGGCGAGGATCAAGGTGAACTGAGGCCAGAAACTGGAAAAAATAAAAGGCTTAAGAGGTCAAGCATGTGAATTGAGTAGGGTGTATTGAGTTCAAGTGAAGGGAGAGGTGAGTGGGCCAGAGGTGAGAGAATCTGGAGGAGGAGGAGGAGGAGGAGGAGGAGGAGGAGGAGGAGGAAGAAGAAGAAGAACTGGAGGAGGAGTAGGAGGAAGAAGAAGTGGAGGAGGAGGAGGAGGGGACTACATAGGATTGTCTTAAAACAGTAGACCTATTCGTTAACTGATAGAAAGGAGTGAGAATGAATTGTCAGGAGTAGAGGGTGAGGCATAATGAAGAGGAGAGGCATCGGGTGGAAGAGAGGGAAGGGAAGATGAGTAAATGAAAATAGTCAATAGGGGAGAAAAGAAGGGAAAGAGAATAATAATACATAGCAGTCAGTATGAGAGACAGGGATGGAGGGAAGGAGAGTAGGAGAGGAGAGACATGGGGGTGAAGGATAAGTAGGTAAAGAGGGGGTAGGAAGAGGAGGCAGAACGAAAGAGACAAAATTAATGAGGAAGAGATGAAGGGGAATCGCAGAAGGAAGGAAGGAAGGAGATGGAAGTGAAATAGCAGGACTAGGGAGAGGGAGGAAAGGAACGAGTGAACAGAGTGCCATGGGGACTTTAAGGGATAGTATACTTTTGGTACATTGGAGCATTTTGATTCCTCCAAAGATATGTCGGGAAATAGAACCAATGAGTAATTACAATACTATCCTGTTGCTTGGAATAGTTTGGAGGTATCATTTGCTCCACTTTTAACAACACTGTACTTCCCCCTTAAGGGTATGTGAAGAGGAAGGCATATGTAGTAGTGTCAGAAGGACTTGGTTGGAGGCGAGGGGGTTAGACGTGGAAGGTGTCAGGAGGGAGGGAGATAGTGTAGGTGCCGTAACGGATGGAAGGAGATAGGTGTCAAGAAGATTACAGAAAGAGAATGGAAAACGAGAAAGAGAAGGATGAGGAGGAGGAAGATAGAAGGATAGAAAGAAGATGCAGGTGGCAACGAGATTGGATATCAGAGTCTAAGGAAGGATGCACAAAAAATAAAGTACTGTAAGGAAGGAAGGAAGGAAGGAAGGAATGAGGGAAAGGGAAATATAATAGGAAGTGTCGGACAAACATTGGAATTAGAGGCATATAGCACTAGAGAAAAAAGCATGGAAGTATAGAAGAATGTGACGGTAGAAAAGAGGCGGAAAATAAAGAAAAGTAAAATAAAGAAGGAGGGTTAAGGAGGAAGCACATTGGAGGAAAGGAAGAAATTCGCAAAGACTAAATGGATGAAGACAGACGAAAGAAAGAAATTATAGCCACGAGGAAAGGCAGGAAAACACCCAAAACGAAAACAGGGAGGAAAGGAAAGACAGAAGGGAAGATAGAAATGATTGCCACTAGGAAAGGGAGGGACACAGTCAGAAGGAATGCAGGGAGGAAAAGAAAGGCAGAAGGGAAGGAAGAAGGGTATGGGGACTCAAAGAGGAAAGCAGGGAGGAAAGGAAAAGCAGAAGGGAGGTACAAAGGGCACGGGGACTCAGAGAGGAAAGCAGGGAGGAAAGGAAAGGCAAAAGGGGGTCGAAAAAGGGCATGGGATGGGGTCTTTTCTGAGGAGTTTGTTTTCAGGGTCGACTCACACATGATGAGGACATAACCCGAGAAAGTTGGGGTTTATGGGGGTATGTCGGTGGGGGCGGGGGATTGTTAGTACGGGGGCAGCTACCGTGGAGGCTACATGGGTAATGAGAGTAAGTGTGGATGGGTGGATTAGGAAAATGATTCAGTGTGCATGCGTGACGTGGAAGTTGGTGTATGTGTGTGTGAGAGAGAGAGAGAGAGAGAGAGAGAGAGAGAGAGAGAGAGAGAGAGTTAATACAATTACACATAAACATGCATACCACACAGAACTCGAGGTCCAAACAAGATGGTCCGGCCTTAATTGTAATACATGTGAAAGCTCTTTACATTAGTAGGAGAAAGGGGACACACACACACACACACAGAGAGAGAGAGAGAGAGAGAGAGAGAGAGAGAGAGAGAGAGAGAGAGAGAGAGAGAGAGAGAGAGAGAGAGAGAGAGAGAGAGAGAGAGAAATAAGTGCGTCACAAACTGGATATGAAAACTCGGCTGTGACTCACATAATATGACGACATGACATAGATAAAATCATGACAAGTATTCACATTTTCACAATTTTTTCTTTTATTTTTTTTATCACCAGCAATAGTTTTTCATACTTTCATCGGTATTCTTCACTGTTGTAGCTGAGAGATCTTGCAGTCACCCCGACAAAAATATTATGATTGAAACACGAAAATTTAAACTTTGCTTTATAATATTATACATTATTTTCCGTCATGAACCAAGCGACAGGCAGACGTATACAACCCTATACAATTTAAACTCTTGCTTTATATTGTGTTCCATCATGGATAAAGCGACAGGCATATATATGCAACCTTACACAATTTAAACCCTGTGACAAACATATATTATTCAACCCTATACACAATTTAAAACCCATGCTTTATATATATTGTATTTCTTCATGGACCAAGCGAGAGGCATACATACAAAACCCTACACAATTTCAGGCAGTCCACTTCGCCTTATAACCCTGAAAATATTACCCTTAAGCATATGTTATTAGCAAAATTGCATCGGGAGATAAGAGGAGCATTTCATAGCCTCATCATTATGCAGGTTTTTCTCCCGGTACCGAGGTTGCGTAACTGAGTGAAGAACTGGACCTTTCCTGGCGGCCTCCCTGTCTGTCTGTGTGTGTGTGTGTGTCTGTCTGTTTGTGTCTGTCTGTTTGTCTGTCTGTGTGTCTGCTTGTTGATAGAACTCTTGATTGACCGAGTTTTCTTGAGAATAATATTTACATTATGTTTATATATTTATTTATAGATAACTATATATAGATTTATTTATTTGTTTATATATTTAATCATTTATAACTCGTACGGATTATTTTTTGTCTTATGACTCAGCACACAAACACCATAAGGACCCTGTGATCTTGTATGAAAACTGGAGGCTTCTGATTCCTCCTGACAATGCCATGAAACAAGCTCCTTTCATATAGGTGGTGTTTCGTGGCAAGGTTTGAAGGACTTATTTTCTCCAATTTTTTTTTACTACATCTCCAGTGGGTCTCTTATTTCATTTATGGAGAGAAGGGGAAGCAGATCTTGTGTTATATTCTCATTACTAGTTTGGTTTGAACATTTACAGATTTTTATCCTCATACAAATTGAACTTGTTGAATAATCGATATTTCGTGTATTAATTTCAATTGTAAAACCTTTTATGGCTGGTTTATATGTAACTCGAATTATAGGGTATATACAGGAGATACAAAAAATTACAATGTCATATTATTTTAAGCTTATAAATTCTAAACTTCACATAAGGAGAATTAAAGCACATAAAATTTCTCTACTTTCATATACTTGGCCACTCAATAGAAATTCCAATTCAGTGCCATTAACGTTAATCAGTTCTATCTGACAGCTCTTTATTTTATATTTATATTCTTCTCTAAATAGAAAAAAATGAATATTTGTAGTATTGCATTGTTGCATATTTGGTTGTGATATCATAACAATTAGCCTTTGAGCGAGATTATCTCAAGCAATAATCCTTTTAGATATTTGAGAGGGCAAACCAACGCTTTCGCTCCAAGCTAACTATGCCTCTGTGGTACTACATTGTATTTATTAAATGTATGTTTCTTATGAGGCCACTTTCACCTCACTAAAGTACCAGTACACACGCCTCACCTGCATGTGTCCAGTCCTTCCTAAACAGACCTGACACCAGTTCCAAAATACAAGTGTCTAATTACCTGCAATTTGATCTAATAAATTGAGCGGGACTAATCTGGAGTTGCGAGGGCCATAAAGCAGAGAGGGCCGGTGGGGGGGGGGAAGGAGTGGGGGGGGGGTACCTTATGTCCTCAACACAGTTTTTATGGTGCCGCCCTCACCCAAGGCAGCAAACACCCAGGCACTCATTCCACACCTCAGTCACATGCCAAGAAACGGGGTGGTTTTCTATTTTTCTTTCTATTATTTTCTTTTCTTTCTTTCTTTCGTTCTTTCTATTTTTGTCTTTTCTTTCTTTCTTTCGTTCTTTCTATTATTTTTTTTTTCTTTTTTTCGTTATTTCTATTATTATTATTATTATTATTTTTTTTTTTTTTTTTTTTTTTCCGAAAGTTGATTGCCGATATAATAGGATTTGTGAATGGGGTAATCTGTTGTGAGGAGTTTGAGGCCATCCATACCCATCCACATACCCATCATGGCATTTCTCCCAAACTCTGCTACTAAACCGATCAACTACAGTACCGTTATATATAGTGCACTAACCACCCTTCAATCACCCTACAAGATATTACCCCATCACAGGTTCAGGAAGCACACACACACATACACACACACACACACACACACACACACACACACACACACACACACCACATTCTCAGTCAGTCATCTTGAAACACTTTAGTACTTTTCTTAGTATTATGGTCCATATAGTAATACAGTATCAATTAACAATATGAACTCAATTACCTGATGTATCTCTGGCTGTTGCTTCACGGATGAGAGACCATACACTGCAGCAGATCGTCCTTTTTCTCTTGTATATCACATCGTTCCAGTATACACACTATTCCTTACACGCCTTTCATCCTCTTCTTCAGCCACAATCATATAACCACCGACACTTTTCTTCCATTGGGCAAATAAATCAGTATCATAGCTAACTATTATCATACAACACCTTATGTCAACAACCCCTCAATTATTATTATGAAAAGCTGCAAACTCATGTATGTTTTTTTTTTTTTATTATCAAGATATTTACTACGAAGGGGAAAAAGTGTGGGTGGATATTTGATTGTGGCTGTACGTTCAGGTCTTTGTTCAACAGATCTTTTTTTATCTCATTCCTTCTATCTCTTCGTAGGCGTACTCCTCACCCTTACTTCCTCTAACCTTGTGACATATACTCAATTGACTAGTCTCTCACCATCCTTTCCCAGAGGTAATGAGGCGTCAGAGCTAAAGATAGATTAGATTCACTAGGATTTACTGAAGCAGAAACAAAAACCATTTGAATTTCGTATGCTTATCCTTCTTAATAACTCTTCAAGAAGAAATTATTATCTTTCAAGATATACCACCAAGGAGACAATAAATTATAGGTAATTTTAGGTAGCCGAGCACATTATGATGGAGGGAAAACCATGAAGCAGACGGAGATAAGGAATCATAGCTTACTCACCTGTAAATACCATGGCGGTAAGATGGATATATATACAGGATGTGCCTTTTGTCTATATCCATAATGTTCACTGCATCATGGACGTATTTACAGTATCACAACATAGAAATTGCATAATAATAATAATAATAATATTATATTAAACCACAATAAAGTTGGCAACACTCTTGTTCCGTATGCCTCGAGTACAAATGTGTATAATGATATACTGAACATTATAGATTCAAAGTTATGGAAGGCCCTGCAGCTTATAGGTGGTCAGAGAGCCTTACGATATAGTCATGTATAGAACGGAATATGGAACCAAACATGTATGAGAGGATTTATTGTGGCGTATGTTAATTCAGCCCCTACAGTGGTGTGGTGAGTAGAGTGAGGCAGACGGTGTGTGTGTGTGTGTGTGTGTGTGTGTGTGTGTTGGGGGGAGGGAGGGGGGGAGAGGTAAAGGGGAGACAAGGGGGAGTGACTCTTGGATACCTGATACCACACCGGCTATGCTCCTGTGATCACGAATAGGGTCATGTATATATTTATTTATTTATTTATTTCTGTGTACAAAAAGTATTACTGGTATTGTTGTAAATTTGCCAAATCTTGTGTATTTCCATATCATCGTATCTATTTTATGCCACTCTATCTATTTAGCCATTTTTTCTGTTTATCCATTCGGTTTACCAAATGGTCTCATTTTCTTTCTATTTTTACGTATATTTATGACGCAAGTAAAATAACATGCACACTCATACATACATACATACATACATACATATATACATACATACATACATACATACATATATACATACATACATACATACATACATACATACATACATACATACATAAACAGTGTTTATGCTCACATCAGGACGAAATGTTATTCCCATATCGCCATACTGAACCTTACGAGTACAATAAGGGACCCCATGATGTAGTCAGAAAATGGGAGATAAATGAGTCCTTCAAATATTGCCACGAAACACCACCTACATGGATGGAGGTTGTTTCATGGCATAGTCAGGAGGAATCAGAAGCCACCAACTCTCATGCACGATCACCGGGTCCTTAGCTATTGAACTTTGATGCACACACCTTGCAGATGTTAAAAGATATTACTGTATATACCTTTCCCACTTCTGCCTAACACTACTATCGATAAGCCAGTGTGTGGAAAGGTTGCATGTCTGTTGTCCACTCTAGTGAAAAATGTAATCCTTCAGTGGAGTGTAAGTGATTTTTGTAGGTGCATCGAGGTGTTTATGTGGATGCCGTCACTGTATCAAAACTTTTTCTTGGAAGCTATAATTGAATTGGTGTTATTTTAAATTAATCGTATATACTTCATGCAGAGGAAATGCATGAGGGGGAAAAGACTCGACCCTTGTAACTGAAATAATGATGTCAAGCAGAACAAACATCATCAATAACAATGCCTTGAACAGTTGTGAAAATATATAAGAGTTTCAAGTAGGAATTTTCAATGCGCTGAAGAAACTAAAGCTCGGGTTTGATAGGGAATAAAACAGACATTGATTCGTGAGAAGAAGTGAAGGGAAGGTAAGGTGTGTGGGGGAGGAAGCCTAGCATGGTACGCCCCTCCACCCCTGGGAACGCTAGGTGGAATTTAGCGTAACCCAAGACCTTGCTTACACCACACTGTAACCCGACCTTCGCCACCGTCCTTATCTCACCCCCGAGCGCTGACGGGGGCGGAGAAGCACACGTAGCAGGGAGGTCGGTGGGGGTGGGGATGGGGGGTGGCAGGAGGTGATGTATAAACGAGAGGTAGACAATAGTCGACCTAGAGAAGGGAGGTACTGAAGGCAGAGGCACGATATACAGTCAAGAGGTAGATAGGAAGTTGTGACGTGGAGGTTTAAGGGAGAGAAAGCAGGAGGAGTTTATATATAGGCGAGAGGGTAGACTTTGGTAGCAGCGCCAGAGAGTAAATCTTGCACGATAATAAATTCACTTTAAGATATAATATAACACTCAACTTTATGTACCCAGCCGATGAGGAAAGCGTGAAGGAAGGCGTGTGCAATTCTGCAATGTGGTTCACATAGTGTAAACTTTTTGCTAAAAGATTAAAGTAATATATTTTCTTGGGTTAAAAAAGTTTTTTATTAACACTTTTATGAACTCAACGATAAGTGTGTTATAGTGTAAGGCAATAAGTGATGGAGTTCTCTCGAGCACTCTATAATGTGTACTCTTACGGTATAAAGCTGAGGTTGATAGCACACACTTCAGACAGCTGTGTGTTTGTTTTCGAAATATTACGCCCTGGGGTCGACCTTCTGATGAATAGAGTCCTCTGGTCGACCTCAGACGGACCCCGCGCGCATGCAGGCTCCACCCAAGGAGACTCGCCATCAGTATGCCCAGCACGCACCTCTCACCCTGATAACAATAGAAGTTCAAGGTCTAGTCATGATCACTCTCGTTACTTAGAATTGAGGGAGGGGCAGCTCGTGAGGACAGGGACAGGAGGAGTGGCACACAGAGCGTGGAGGTGGTGTTGGGTTGCAACTTAGACCAGCAGTAGTGGTGGTGGTGAGAGGTGAACAGAAGAGTGTGAGTAGCCGATTACAAGGTAGGGTTAGGAAAATGAAACAAAAGGAAGCTGTAAAAATGGATATGAACAAGTAACACTATTGTTTAAAATAGACGCACTACGAGGAAGGGTATATACCGTATCATAGTATTAAAGAAGAGCCAGAGGTAATAGATATATGAAGGACACAGGCTACATAATTACACACTGGGCAATTACAAAATATGTAATAATAATAAATTTAATTATTTGCTTTCCAGATGATTCATGTCTTAGGAATACCCATAAGATTAAGACGTGAAGAGGTTGAGAGAAAGTCTCTGTGCAGTACGTCAATCAAGTACCGATAAGAGGGACATGTTTTGGTGATAATAAGGTTTGAATTATTAATATCAGATAACTGAGGTCAGGAGGGGAATCACTGTCCCGTCTAGGCAGGTTACCGGTGTTTGTAAAAGTCTCCTTACCCCTATACATTCATATTTACCAAAGGCTGTCATTGGGGGATAGCGAAGAGAATAGGCGGTTGAGATAAAATGGACAGTAACAGGTAAGACTCGATTAGGAAGAGGTAATAATGCAGCTGTCTAGTTTCTGGGAGTGGTGTCTTCCTTTCCTTATCTGTCCAGATCCTTGATATCCCAGAGTTGACTTGCATCTCCTTGGCATTCCACGTCTAATAACAGAGCATTACTCTCACCTCAGGGGGTCAGTAGTGTTGGTTTGTATGGTTGCAATGTAAACTATTGAGACGGTTTGAAAATGTTGTTTTCTGGGACATAGGATGAAGTCATGACGCTTTCAACTACAAACTTTTCGTTTCATCGTCCATTCTCATTTATATCAATCAACACATTATGTCTTTGAATTTTAATAACTATTTTAAATGTACTTAAATAAAGATAATATAATTTATTTTCTACATAAAAGAGGTGGCTGTATGATGGTTTTCTGGAGTACAGTAGCTCTTAAGAAGGTGCCCTTACGAGTGGGTTCAATAGATGTAGACACGAACAGTACACCACGTGTTTTCTCGAGTGGAATATCTTAATCCTCGTCTGCTACAGTGCATCTCATAAGGTCCACAAAATATCAGTAACAGTTTGAGCTCGTCATCCACCTACAGTATAGTACAGCCTACATCCTGGCTGGTACAGCCTACATCCCCACTTAAAGTACCGTAAAAGCCATTAGAAAAATCAACGAAGTCGGAAAGAAGGCATACTCTTAAGACATGTTAGTCCTACAAACTTCAACTGGGAAATCTGATACTGCCTCTGTTTCTCATTCTAAGTAACCGTGTGACGGAACGTTAGGAAGCACGCGGAACGGAACGACGCAGAACAAGGCGACAAAGAAAGGAAGGACTCGCCCCTCCTGTGACGAATGTGCGATTGTTTACCCAGGTCTTCAGTCACTGTCCGAGTTGTCTGATGAGAGGGAAAGTCTGTAAAACGATGCTACCATGATGTTCTGTCCAGGCAAAAAATAGCAGTAGAATTAAAACAAATAATTATTTTATCGTGATTACTATGCTCTGAAGCTTGTATTATAATGGAAGCATGAAATTTATTTGCCTAAAGTACAGTCATGAGCACTAATAAGTATCCAGGTGAGCTACGAATTCCTAGAGACAAATAAATGCACAATATGATCTCCATTGGCATTAGTTCGTTGGAGAATTAGACTGTTCAAAGATTCAACCCAAAGCTGTATACTTATTAATGTTCGTGACCCACAGACGAAGGTATTGAAGCCTCACAATGAACCATGGAACCGTGACGTGAGAATCTTAAAGCACTTGATAATGTTGCCCCTGTATGGTGTGAACTATAGTAAGTGATTATTTCTATACGACCATTTCTTATTCTTCTTGGGGCAACCACTCACTCACTCACTAACTCACTCACTCACTCACTCTCTCGACCGAGAGGGGGTTCAACCGAGGGGTTCACCCTCAATAAAAAGGGTTCATTTTCAAAATTTCAATATAACCATATGAATACGAAAATCCAGATAAAACATAAATTAATATTTTTGAGACCTTTACATATGGATATTTTATTATTTCACTTGAATCATTAAGAGCCGGAGCTTTTGAAGGGTTTTCCTTCATGTTCTTGTTTTACATGCCAAGATTAGTTATCAAGGAGTTATCCCAGTGGTTGGAAGTAAAGCTTTTATAATATTATATTTCCGCCTGACGAAGTAGTGTCCGTGTATACGAGTACACTCGTGACATGTAATCTCTGACCAGAGACGAACAACACACACCACACATACCCTGCAATCGAACCCAGCCCCTATAAATGTGTATGTACTGGGTGGGGAAATAAGCTATAGCAGACGATTCGAAACTTTCTGCTCCTCACACTCTGGTCGGAAATTATGTATCACGAGTGTAAAGTGTAGGGGCGAGGCTCAGATTTGACGGCACCAGAAACTTTACTACGAGAACAAGAGAGCTCACCAGGGGTACAATGGCCATCTATTTTCTCTCTCTCTCTCTCTCTCTCTCCCTCTCTCTCTCTCTCTCTCTCTCTCTCTCACACACACACACACACACACACACACACTGGCGCTGTTCCAGCCCTGAGGAACGATCCTTTGTTGTGCTGCTCTCTGCTGTTTCAGGGGGAAAGGTGCATATTGCTGTATACAGAGAGGAGAAAAAATGGCTTAATAAATTCAAACCCTCCTCTCATTATAACATCAGATTATGAAGGAGCAAAAAAGTATTTTTCTTGTCCAGCACGGATGAGGTGGAGGAGTCTTGTCTATATATGAGTCCCTTTAATTTAATTTAAAACAAAATATTTATATGTGATATGAAACATTTAATGTGCTCAGATTAGAACGATCATATATATATATATATATATATATATATATATATATATATATATATATATATATATATATATATATACACACACATACATAGAGACTCTCGACCACCAATAGCATTTTCTCAACCAACTCATGGTGAGCTTCTCTCATTCATTAAGTCTGCACCTACAATTACCTCTTCACGTGGAGCTAATGTTGTAAAGCAAAAAGTATATTTAACCACGCTTGGTAATTCTAATTCTCCATTACTACATCCAAAGAAGCACTCCTCGAGTATCCATTAGCAATTATTAAGTAGTATTTATATTGTACCACGTTTCAGTCTGTCTGCTTTACCTGTACATGGATGGTTGCCATGATCAACACTGCTTGGTACACACTACGTTCGGAGGGTCGTATGATAAATATCCAGTGTGGACCCAGAGCTTGAGTGTTCCACTAGTGAACTGGGGGACACGGGGAGTACAGACGCAGGTGGAGGAGGAGGTGATGGGTGGGGTACATTGTAGGCGGAATGGTGGGTGGGATAGTTAGTAAATGAGGAACCGAAGGGTGAGATGGCTAATGGGTGGGAAGGTCGAATGGACAAGTATATAAGGAAGCATTGTCTGTGGCTGATATGACTGCTGGATAGGCAAGATGGATATTGGGTAATGATTTGAGTTTAATGGCTGTCTGCCTGTCTGTCTGTCTGTCTGTCTGTCTGTCTGTCTTAATGGCTGGCTGGCTGACTGGCTGGCTGGCTGACGGGGCTAACATTACTGGTGGTGGCTGGGCACGTGAGGGAGAGTGCTGCTGGTAATTGCAGTCCAACTCGTTTGAAAAGAAAGTAAATGTGGTTGCACCTGTGGCCTGGACAGGTGTAGCCAGAGGAGCCTCGCCTCTGTGTCTGGAAGAAAGAGAACCCGTCCCCTTCATTTATAAAAGTGGCGTCACGGGTCACTAACTACCTTCATTAGTCTCATCATCATTAGTGTCACTTAGTTTAACCGTGTGTGGAAAAGGAGGCTGGCTACCTACGGAATCCAAATGTGATGGATGTACAGAGGAGGTGATAATATGTATTGTCCTCTTAAACATAAAGTCTATATATATATATGTACCGTATATATGCAGTCCGTCGTATATAGGAATTGTAATATGGAAATGGGAAATACTTGGTTAGAAAAGTGTATATATATGAATGAAACGGTATGCCTCGACTTGCTCCAGACCTCTGTATTTAACTGTTTTTATAGATGATGGGAAAATTGACTTGTGTGTCTGAATCATATCTTGACTCCCTCCAGTACCCATACAGGGAATATCGGCTGGGAATACTATTTTACCGCTCCCATCACTAGTAGCCAAAAAGTTATGCCCATGGTATCTTGATTCACTTTCTCTCTCTCTCTCTCTCTCTCTCTCTCTCTCTCTAATAACCAAGAGTGATTGATTGACTATCACACGGTGCTTGTCTATAAGTGCACGTGTGTGTGTTTATGGTCCCGTTACTCACTGGTGTTAGATCATAAAGAATGTCTGTATTGTTCAATTTTATACATCATTAGAACAGTCATGAACATATTCCCTTGACATAGTGTTCTATACAAATCCACTCTGATGTCTATGGAGGACACACAAAGAAACAAACAAACATCAATAATTGTATGTATATATATATATATATATATATATATATATATATATATATATATATATATATATATATATATATATATATATATATATATATATATATATATATATATATACAACTATTATAATGTAACAGTAACAGCAAAAATAATGCCAGGCCTCGTAAATGTCATAGAATATAGAGACCATAACTTTGGGTTGATTTTTTGCTGGCAACTGTATACCCATTGCAGAATAGGGTATCATACCAGATAATATTATTTGTCGATAGGTTTACCAGAACTTACCATATGAATAAATAGTGTGTGTGTGTGTGAGAGAGAGAGAGAGAGAGAGAGAGAGAGAGAGAGAGAGAGAGAGAGAGAGAGAGAGAGAGAGAGAGAGAGGTACTAGAAAAAAAATTGAGGAAAGGATGAGAGGGAGCAAGATTAATCTGGATGTGGACATGGTGAGGGTCAGCAGGGGTAGGGGGTTAGATGAGGGGACCAAGGTAAGAGGTAAGAGGGAAGGGAGGGAGTGAGTGAGGGGGAGGAGGAGGGGTGATGGAGTCGAACTGATAGGGGCTAATCGTGGGGGCGGTGACTTGCCAGTGAAGTGCTCAGCTCACCTCCGAGATTTTGGCGTTCAAAGGTCGGGTAAGATTTAGGCTAGTGGTTTTGATAACACCGGTTGACCTCAGCGATTGTGTCTTTGGTTTCAGTCGGGTTTCGATAACACGGGTTACGGGTGACTTACGTTCGTTCACCCAAAGGTGATATAAATGTTTGATATTCCCACTTGCATGTGCAGTGTACTTGTGTGTGTGTGTGTGTGTGTGTGTGTGTGTGTGTGTGTGTGTATGTATACGTGTGTGTGTGTGTGTGTGTGTGTGTGTGTGAACCTCGAACGATAAAGACCTTGATATTAAAATCTTTTCTCATAATATATTCTTTTTGCGGAACATAAAGGCCATTAGCTTTTCTTGCCCCCATGAAAATGGTAAATAATATTTGAATTTCATGTCCTGGATGAGTGCCCTGCTGCACAACACTTACTTCATCTCCGCCAGAGTATATCCTGAAAAAGAGTTAATTTTTCCATGGTTTTCATACACGGGATAGATGAATGTAGCAAATTATACTTATTTAATATATTACTATTATTATTGCTGTTGTTGTTACTATTACCCAGCTGACTATAATTTGATATATCTGATGGCCCTATAGTTAAAGTTAAATTAATATTATTGCTGGTCTGTAGTAGGATATGTGGTGTAGTTGTGAGTCGAAACGTACAGTATTGTAGGCAATTATATTGATCATTCTCCACCTGTTTACTCCTGGAATGACCGTGAACTTATTGACAGTGACATCCAACGCTTCATTGTAAACATTAGGTATTCTGATTAAACTATTGTATAATATATTTATGATGCCATTCGAGCCTTGCCATAATGTTTTCGCTAATCAAAATACAACGGAACGTAGGATGATTGTGCTGCTCTACTCATAAGGATATTAAACTGGATATTGGTTCACAAAACATCCACATAGCACAAAATAAAGTGTATTAAATTATTAACGGGACTGCTTTGGCTCACTGTACCTTCACATTGCTGTTGTTGTTTTTTCTAATAACAAGAATTGATGAAAACAGCATGGCAGCACTATGCTAAACTGTACATTCATACCCTCCACAAAACCTACGTCATACTCACCTATCCACAAAGTTCTTCATCACATCTAATACACACAAATCCTATGTTACATACAACTATCCTGCAAGTCCTACGTCACAGTCAAGTACCCTAAAAGATCCTTCATCATAAGCATAAGCAAACTATCCTGCAAGTCCTACGCCACAGTCAAGTACCCTCAAAGATCCTTCGTCACACAACATTCTCTTGAGCAACGAGGCTCAGGAGGCCATCAACCAGTCACTTCCCTTGCTAGTATCGCCCTGGGCCTTGGCTGGGCATTCTCTACACCAGGGACCCTGCTCTACACACTCGCCCAGTGGTTCACCTTGGAACGCATTATTCATATTCTCCTCCCATAGAATGATAATATCAGTAGTAGCCATGTTGGAGGGGCCTCGGTTTACACGCTGCCTCCATGCCATCACATCATCCTATAGGCCACTCCATCCTACCATCTTACAACCCTGCCATACTCTGCTATCACACCACCCTACCATACCACAATCCCATTACCCTGCCATCCTGACCAGCCATCCTACCATCCTACAACCCTGCCACTCTGCTATCACACCACTCTACCATACCACAATCCCATTACCCTGCCATCCTGACCAGCCATCCTACCCTGCCATCAGGTCATGCAACCTCACTACTCTGCCACCCTGCCATCCCAACACAACTCCACCTTACTACGCTCCTTTCACACCATTGTATTACACAACCAGGCTATTTTTATATCCCCTAATCCTACCTGATTGTATTTTTCACTTACTTTTTTAGGTTTGAGGCTCATGGGATATAATTTCAATTCCAAGGATGTTTGCATTCACTTTTACTTTGTTTTACCTCTTTTTTTTTATTATTCCTTAATGCGGGTTGTTGTAGCCCCACACCAACCTACGCTTACCATTCATACCTAGATATCTTGCACCAATCAAACTGACTTAAACTCACCCAGAACATAGCAATGCCTTAAACAGACCACACTTGGGGGATAGCCTATGTTTCGTTACCCACCCCGACCCACCAACCAGCAAGAGGCAGCATCCCTCAACAGGTCGGCCAAACCAATAACCAGTGTGGAGGTGTGCCTAGGGTAACATATAACTGTGTGTGCTTCCCACCAGCCTGTCTGTCTGTCTGCTTGCTTGCCTCTTCTGACCTCTGCCCACCACCCTCTGCCCTCGCTCCCTGCCTGATGAAGTTGTTAGTCTGTGTGTATGATTGTACCTAAGTGGGCAATAAAATTGGCTCACAATGCCGTGTGAGTGGCTGATTATAATTATATGCATACCTTATTATCACCCACCGACTTTATTAAGCTTGTTTATTTATTTATACGTTTATTTATATATACAGTATATATTAATTTAAGGTGGTGCAAATTTCGTGTCGCTCAATAATCACAAAGGTGTTGTTGTCCCTTTCTGAGTCAAAATAATGTAGTTGATTGTCAGTAAAGGTATTTGTGATGTGTTTATGACTCTCCCGTAGAGGTTATATTAATCCAAAGTAAAACCTCTGGCATCCAAACATTATGCCCTCTTTCGATTAGAACTTTTTATCGGGGTTAAGGCTAGGAGGGAAGGGACGGAGGGACAAGGGGTCTGTAGAGTGGGACGTGTGTGTTGTATAGTGTTGTTCTCGCCTCCTTCCAAGTTGATCCCAGTTCGATGTTGGTCATTGCATACAAATCGGGTGGGGAGGATTACCATAGACAAAACACGAACTCCATGACCCGTATATCCTAGTTAATCCCAGAGAGAGAGAGAGAGAGAGAGAGAGAGAGAGAGAGAGAGAGAGAGAGAGAGAGAGAGAGAGAGAGAGACTATAAAAGAAAGAATGTTGTGTTAGTATGTGTGTGTGTGTGTGTGTGTGTGTGTGTGTGTGTGTGTGTGTGTGTGTGTGTGTGTGTGTGTGTGTGTGTGTGTGTGTGTGTGTGTGTGTGTGTGTGTGTGTGTGTGTGTGTGTGTGTGTGTGTGTGTGTGTGTGTGTGTGTGTGTGTGTGTGTGTGTGTGTGTGTGTGTGTGTGTGTGTGTGTGTGTGTGTGTACCTCCAAGGCAAGGCAATCAGCCAGGAGCTCCGTCATTGTGGTTGCTACTGTGTAATCAGTAGGACACTCCCGGTACGGACCAATACTTGGGTTTTGTAAGCATAAACTGTGTTGGGTCTGGCGGTGGTTCTGCCTCGCTGCCTTCCCTGCTGATGTGGCTCCTCTACAGTATGCTAGGTGTTGCTGGCAGACCTTTCTTGCTCACTATAGGGCAGGGTAGAGTTCTGACATTTTTGGAGATAATTATTCCTCCAAACTATTCCAGGCAACAGGATACCTTTATGTTTGTTAATCTGTCCCTGTTTTCTGGCATACTTTGGAAGAATCAAGGCGCTGCTGTAATGTACCAAAAATATACTCTCCCCTTACGGGACCCCGTGATGCAGTCAGAAAATTGGAGGCAAGTCCTTCAAACATTGCCACGAAACACCACTGCTATTGAAGAAGCTTGCCTCGTAGCATAGTCAGGAGGAATCAGAAACCACGAAGTCTCATACACGATAACAGGGTCCTTAAGGGGGTAATAATACACCTTTCGTACATTGAGAGTGCCTTGATTCTCCAAAGTATAATTATGTCAGGAAACAGGACCAATGAATCAATATAGATAATGGTATCCCGTTGCTTGGAAGAATTCGTAGGCATCAGTTTCTCCAGATTTACCACGAACAACACTTTAGATTATACCCCCTTGAGGGACTTTCATGGGTTATAAATCATCAATATAATAATCACATTCGAACTCACTGAATTAACTTGGAAAAATGATAACCAAGAATCGCATTAGCCTAGTTAGTTACCAGTACATTATTATTTTTATTGTATACGAAGTAGAGTCGCGGCACAAAGTCCTTGACCAGACATTCCCTTATAGCTTGGTCAAGGACTAGGTGTCGCGACTGTACATTCGGCGGCAAAAGTCCTGTGTCGCCACATCTGTCAAGTCGAGAGTTACAGTATGGAAATAAAAGCTTCACAGGATCGGAATCTGAAAAACCAGAGGGTCTTATTATAATACCCCCCCCCCCCCCCCCGGATATTAGAATTCTGTATTGGTGGTGAATGTGTTTGTTAGAATATTAGCCTTTATATTATCGTTCCAGAAGAGCTGGGTGAGGCGACACGACTTTTGGCGCCGACTGTACTATTACTGATTAGGTTTGAACTGAATGCTTAAATAATTATGTGTACTGTTGCTTACATTTGTTTAGTATCGATATTATATTACGACTTGTTAGATTCAGACTAATTCATTCACTTCTTAGCAAGACGAAATCTACTCTTGTGAGGGAAAGTACTTAAGGACCCTGAGATCTTTTATGAGACACGGTGGCTTTTGATTCCTCCTGACTATGCCACGAAACAAGCCTTCAATACAGGTGTGTGTGTTTCATGGCAATAGTTGAAGGACTCATTTACTTTCAAATTTCTGACTACATCACAGGGCTTCTTAAGGATTTCTCAGCTCTAACTATGCCAATCTCACACACACACACACACACACACACACACACACACACACACACACACACACACACACACACACACACACACACACACACACACACACACACACACACACACACACACACACACACACACACACACACACACACACACACACACACACACACACACACTTATATGTACCTTTGTGTGGAAGAATCATATGTTGCAAAATAAAATGAGTCCAACTGTAACTTAATGCCTGAGGTGCAAATCTGTTTGAGAAGTACGAATTAACATCAAATTCAACAAAGAACACTAATCTAAGTCAGTTGTCCGAACCGGTTCTTGGTTCTGAGGGGAAAAAGTAGTCGACGATCACCCACTTAATAGGTCAGTATAGAGTCTGTGTGTAGGTATCAACTTTTTTCTTCTTATATGTTTGTTCTCAACACTAATTATTTATTCTTAAGTCTGATTGCATTTGCTACGTATCTTGCTGACACTTAAATGTTGTGTCTGGCCTCCCGCCTCACTGTTGTAAACATGTGAACGTGGCCTACATGTGTCTGCTTAACAATAAGCACGTAGGGCGTAGTGTATAATAATATATCAACAAATCTTTGTCAATGTATAATTTTTAATGTTCTAGTTCCAGTACCTATATTCTGTTCCCTGTACACTATAAACACTTCCAATCTTGGCAGAAGAATATATAATTTCCAGGGAATTATTGAATTTATCTACTGGAATAGAGTCCCATTATAGCCAAGCTAAGTTTTGGTCAGTGTAATGAAACTGAACTGGCAACGTAAATCAGGTGGTTAAGATTAAAGAATTGCCCAGGTTCACCAATGATTTGGCATCATAGATGTACAGTAAGAATCAATGGAATAAAACAGTATTGTATGTTAAGGAGAAAGATAGCAGCATACATTAACGAATATTCCAGTCCAGAGTTAAGTGAATCTGAGAAGCCAAACAGGATATGACATTATTTTATGTGTTAAATTTAGAGCATTAGGCCTAACTATGGGAAGCCAAAAGTAAAACATCACCAACTATTATCAAACATCAGAGTACAGTACAGTTACCACACGTATAGCAAATATATATATACATGTGTTGGGACTCTGTTGGGAACATTAGTATAACATTATAACAACTGTAATGGAATACGAGGACCGCCTACCCTACTAAATAAAAAATAATAACTGGTATGGTACGTTCATGAATACCTTTATTGTAAATGTGCTCACGTCCACACACACTAACTGACGCATCTACAGTATACCAACAGGCTGGTGGTCCCTGCTTCATAGACAACATCACCTGGCGAGCAGTTAGTCAATTTCTTAAGTATGGGTCACTCTGAATAATATTTCTCAACGTATGTATTAATACCTATGGTAACTATATATCTCTCAATATATATCTGTATCTATCTATCAATATCTATATGTAGCTATCTATCTATATCTATCTGTATCTATCTATCTATATCTATCTGTATCAATATATCAACATACAAGCTGGCCCATACATGCATACCTACATAAATTTTATGTGCGTGTGTTGCAATAAAATTAATATCTCAAAGATCACAGCTTTCAAGCCTTTGATTAACTACGTAAATATTTGCTTACCTTCGAATCCAAGAATGTTATCAGAAACCTACACTAATTATGGTCTGGATAGTTATTTTTTATTGCTCTTGTTTACGACCAACCTTTCCTCCAGCTGCTGCCCCAAAGTTTCTCTGAGCATCCAATCTATCCCTATACCTTCTCGGTCGGTCTTTTCCAAGGATATTCTGGTAATGGTTGTTACATATAAGGTTCTCGCTAAGGTTGTAAAGCTGAGTTGTATTCTCAAGTAGGGGAGTATGAATGGCCTCCGTTTGGGCATTATTCATTTCCTATCCCAGACATAATTATTATTTACCTCCTTCTGTTATGTGTTTGTTTATGTGTGTGTATTTGTGTGTGTGTGTGCGTGTCAGTGGTCAACCTAGACAAGTAATGATTATAGTTATGGACGGTGTGTATGTATGGTGTATTGACGGTGTGTATGTATGGTGTATTGACGGTGTGTATGTATGTGTATGTACTGTATTAGAGAATGGTGATGGTAGCAATGATGAAAGAGTGTACCGTCAGTGACTGAAGGTGGCGTCCATACATCAGGGTGAAAGTATATACAGTAGTTTGTACGAGCCTCCAGCCAACCAGTGATGGGGAAGGTGTTGGTTGTTGTCAGGGTGAAGGTGACTCGATGTGACTCCCATGACCAGACATTACTACTTGTTTACTCCTCTTCACACACACACACACACACACACACACGCATATAAGGTATCTGGAGGTCGCAGATACTCCCTCTTCTCTTCAATATTTATGGCCTGCGTTATGATCCACCGTGGAATTTAAAAACCGTAACACTTATTTTATATTAATTATTATTACATTCGGGCATTGAATACTAACAACAAGGGTGCTTTGTCATGTCTCCCATTTAAATAAGAAGCGTATGGAGGTGTTCAGAGGGAGAGTTGGTTGGTTGGTTGGCTACAGTGACAAGAAAGAAAGATATCAAGGCAGTATATATGGATGAATGGATGGTTGCAGCGGTACTGATTTTATATTAATTTTATTGTGTTGGTGGTGGTGATGAGTTTGCTGTTATTGTTGAAGGTGTTGGTGGTGGTGGTGGTGATGAGTTTTTTTTATGTTGTTGGTGGTAGTGGTGGTAGTAAAATAGTGGTGGTGGTGTTGGTGGTAGTGGTGGTGTTGGTGATGGTGAAGGTGATGGTAGTTTTGGTGTTGGTGGTGAAAGTGTTGGTGTTGGTGGTAGTGGTGTTGGTGGTGAGGGCGTTGTATGTAGTGTTGCTGTCGTTGATGGTGCCAAAGGGGAGGGGAGTAATGATAGTGGTTAAGATAATGGAGTCGGGTTGGGAGGTAGTGGTGGAAGTTGGTCATATATGGATGATGGTAATTGCGGTGGTAAAAAGTGTACGTATAGCCTAGTGCTCGGAGTTGGTGAATGAAAAAAAAAAAGAATAAAAATCATTTGTAATACTGAGAGCTGTGGAAATGGAATGGATAATTAGAGTAGTGGTGGTAGTAGTACTAGTAGTACATTAGTAGAAGCAATAGTTATAGTAGTAGTAGTAGGGAATTAGTGATGGTAACTGGTGTCCGTGGTTGTAATGGTAGCAGGAGTGATCTGTCATAGTATTTGTAAGCTGAAGGCAGGAATTAACCTTACTTTTTGTTATAGTGGTGGTAGTAGTAGTGTCTATAGCAACAATTGTATGTCTGGTAGTGGCAGTAACAAGTAGTGGCCCAAAGAATACAAACCAACGCTGTACCATTTATTGTCCATGGTCGTGATGGTTATTGTGCCATGTGTCAGCAATGGTGGTTTAGGACAGCAGTATATAGTGTCTGAAATAGAAGAAGTAAAACGTTCACATTATACCGTCAATCTGATCCTGGTCATAATAACAGAAGTAGTTTGTATTCATGATATATAGTAGATGCAGTGGTAGTAGTTACGAAAGTGATAGTAGTAATTGTTACACTGTCACCACTGTCTGAAGTTGGATCAGTTGTAGGCTACCGGTACTAGTTTTCAGTTCAGTGTTGTTTGTGGTATCAGAGTTGGAGACAGTAGAGATGATCATGATGATGATGATGATGGTGGTGGTAGTGTGTAGTATGGTAGCCACATCATAGCCAGGGTCTGGTGTGGTATTGACACCCCCAGCACCGCCAGCCAGTATTATGGACACTTTTTGCTGGCCAGGCGACCGACCCTCCTGCCCAGAGTTGATTCTGTAGCACCAACAGACATTTACGTCTTCATCCAGGTGTGTTTATCAAATATATTTGTATACAAACCCTTCCCTCCCTCCCTCCCTCCTTCCCTCCGTTGCCTTCCTCCCTCCCTCCCTCCCTCTGTTGCCTTCCTTCCCTCTCCCCCCTCCTTTCCTACTCCTCCACAGAAAAATAGATAGATAGATAGATGTTTGTTGACCACAGGTACAAGAGATTATCATAAGATATAAACATAACAAAAGGGTTCAAGACATAAAAAAATATAATGAAAGTAACAACTAACCGCAGTCCAACAAAAGAATCGTGAAATGTAGCGGTGTAAACATATAGAATTATACAAGTCGATCCCTTTTTGGCCTACCTTCCAGCTACGTGTACATACCAACTATACCTTGCCATACCATATTGCAGGATACTATATAAATAATTATACTTTACTTCCCTCACCTTTCTCTCCTCCTCACTCTATCGTTTCAGTCCCCTCACTTCTCCTCCCTTTCCCTGCGCTCTATTGCCATCCCCTTCCCTCCTCTTCCCTACATTACCCTTTCTTACGGCTCTCCTTCCGAACCCTCCCCTTCCCTCCCTTACCCTCAGGGCTTTAATAATCTCTCCTCCCAGACCATACATCCTTATTTTACACACACACATGTAGGACTCAACACGCAACTTGATGGATCGAATTTAGCCCGGCATTAGACTGGCATGTGAAAAATTATACTGAGTAGGTGGTGGTGTTTCTGACTGTAGGTTAGTTGGGAGAATAATGCAGATTTTACTTATTTTCTATGGATTGCGTGAGATTCAAATGAAGAATATTATTTATCACATCCTTGTTGTGGTTCTGAAATGATTTATTATATAGATATGCTGTTTTTAAAGCAGACAAGATAAAAAAAAAGTTAAAGGGAACAAATTGCAGTAGGCATGAAATCAGCATTCTAAAGATGATTTTGTGGACAGCACAATATAGGATACGCAGACACCTCAATGAGTTTCTGAACAATGGTCGATAGTAACGAATTCATCCTTCATTCCACAAAAAAATATATAAGCTGACATGTGGTGCTGCCAAAAATGAGAGATCCAATTCGTTAGCTCACGTTTAAGGGGATTATACACGTTTGGTACTTTGGAGCCCCTAGATTTCTTCAAACTATTCCAAGCAACAGGCCACCATTATTTCTGTCAATTTGGTCCTGTTCCCTGGCATACTTTGGAGGAATCAAGGCGCTCTATTGTACCTAAAATATATTATCCTTTTAAGTAACCCAGGGAGAA
>JAWZYT010001760.1:70000-71352 GCA_034508575.1 Petrolisthes manimaculis
AGGATTATTTTTCTCTAAGTCCTCACCATTCCCTGTTTTTAATCCAAATTCCTTATGCACAGTTTTCAAGAATAATATAACTTAAATAATGTGGTTCAGAAAGGTCTGTGTGAGTGTCCCACCCCGGAACCTTAACCACAACATGCAGATATTATATTGTCCCCTCACTGAGATTTCTCATGCAAACTGTAACAATTGTTCGTGGGTAACTTTTGCAATAATTCTGGTATTGATGTTAACCGAGTGAATCCTAGACAACACTCACCACTCCATAGTGCAAGAGTGTTGTAGATGAGACACAGTTCTTACTTGTGTTATTGTATATATATCTTATACTAGGAGTTGTACACTTTAATAGTATGGTTCAACAGAAGTGCAGGTATATGTTATGCAAGTAGACTATAAAGAAGGAATATACTTTACTTTGAGGCTCGACAGTGTTAAGGGTAGAATTATGTTATGTGGTCCATGTATGGCATCCTACATTTTCTTGCTTACCAAACAACGCGTTGAATTAAGAGATAATTATTATTTGCTATTGAAAACCCTTACTTTGTCAGTGGGATGTTACAAATTCTTCAAAATGTCAAGTCAACGTGTCTGCAATTTTCGAAAAACAAAGCGAAAGCACACTGCAGGATATTGTGAAGTGCAACACAAAGAAGCTCCAGATACGGGGTAAGGGAACGTGAAGCAGAACGAGAGCCAACACATCCATCCTTGTTGGACGTCGACCGTCACGCAAGAGTTGGGGCAACAACCATGGCAATATATATGTATCAGGGCGGCGTGAAGAGTGTGGTTCTTGCATAATACATGTGAGCTGGAAAACGTCGACACACTGACACAAAGACCTGCAGCTGTCACCCTGCTGGTCGCCTTGTGCTGCCACCCTTACCAAGAAAAAAAAACATTATATTTTTTTGTTATTTTTTTTCAAACTCGAAGTCACTTTCTCCCGTATATACCTGGTTTCATGAACGTTTATATATTCACATGGAATTCAGCCACGACAGTTGTTTGTACCTTTTGCATAATGTTACTCTAGAATCTGTCTCATGAATGACTGAAATATAATCTTACGTTTTTCTCTTTTCTTTTGCAGGTGAGTAGAGACGTAGAGGTGTGGAGTGAACATAATAAGTGTACCACCATGGAGGGGAGAACAGATGGCAGAAGGTAAACATTATTTCTTTTCCTCTATTTACTTACTCAGTCAGCCATAAGTTTCCTCTTGATGTCTTAATTAAAGGTTATGTTATATGAAGGTTACAATCAATGTGTATGTGTCAGTTTTTACATATATATGCAGTAAAGCCGAAGTAAAGAAATGGCATACGAACTGATCATGT
>JAWZYT010001761.1:5000-20000 GCA_034508575.1 Petrolisthes manimaculis
CACTAAGCACCATGATATTTTAGCAATTTGAAAATGTTTGTGATAAGCTACATATATAGCTTTCTTCCATAACAAAGATGAAATAACCACACATAATGCTATAAGAGTATTATAATCGAGACTGGAAGAGGTGTGTGTGTGTGTGTGTGTGCTAGGAACAGGAAAATATCGGAAATGTGTGTGTGTTTATTGATAAGCTTGATAAGGGGTCCGTTTGATGTGTATACGTGTGTCGTCTGTTTTATGTATTCGTAACTGTACCCCCCCCCCTCTCACACACACACCCCTCTCTTATTAACTTAGCTGAATCCACTGAGTAATATTGACACTGGTAATAATAACACACATGCATGCATCTGCCACACTAATTAAAACCCTGAGGAGGTGTCAAGCAGATATAAACTCTATGAAAATAAGCTCTATGAAAATACCTAACATTAATAACGTATGATTGCGGCGCCTATAGAATATCAATCAATCATTCAATCAATCAATGTTAACGTATGATATTATGGAATGAATCTCTTTTTGGTAAATTGGAGGGTTTTATTAGCGATTCCTCCAAACTATGCTAAGAAACAGACCAACTTACTGTTGCTAATAGGGAATCAGTTTCGTGGCATAGTTTGGAGGAATCAATTTACCAACAATAAAATCTCGATCCCATAACAGCGAACTGTATGAACTCTTACCAATGAGAAAGGATCGAGACTAGGCTTAAATTAGCTATTGTTTACTACGTTCTCGTCTTCATAACATAATCAATTCTTCAGCTGCATGGTCCCTTTATTATTATTTCATTCTGACTTGGAGTAGTGTAGAAGTATTTTATAGGCCTACCTTTAATAATTGGCTTCAATTTATGTTCCAATTATCTATGCCTACTATTTGACCTGTAGGCGTTAAAATAAATGGTATTAATATAGTTATTATTACGAGTCGAAGGGATGTATGTATGTATGTATGTATGTACTTGGGTGTGACCGGAAATGAGGTAGGGATTTTAGGGTTGGTGAGGTTGAAGGGGGAGGAACGCAATACACCAGCTAGCCTGCAGCAGCTGAAAACACACACAGAAAAAAAAGAGAGGGAAAAAAGAATACCCCTCCCCTCTCATAGGCCTGCAAAGTCGTGTAGAAAGAGGGTGAATATGATGATTGAAGGGATTGTTAACATGTAAGAAGGCTACAGGAAATGTGTTTGTGTGGACTGTGTGGACTGTGTTTGTGGACTGCACCTCTCCCACCTGAGTGACAGTCCCTTCTGTTGACCTTGAGTGTGGGAATACCAGCTAAAGATGTTGTCATTTAGACTCTTTACCCATCCTATTAGGTATTTGATATATATATTATTATTTTGAAGATGAAAGACGATCGCCCCATGCCTGCAATACCCTGTAGAACGAGGGAGAATAAATTTAGGAGATAGAGAAGAAGGAAAATAAAGGACAGAACCAAAGTGGGAAAGTGACCCAATACGAGGCAATGTATAAGTATAAAGGTGCTAATGTTGTTGTGTTGGGACTTTAAAATTCCTGTAGTAAACAAAACTGGCAGCCCTGGGAACACCTCGCCTGGCACAGTGACGTAATCAGTCCTGTGGGTGCTCACTTCTCAATTCTCACCAGCCACTCCTCACTCCTCAGTTACCTTCCGGACGTCAAAGTGGAAGTATGTGTGGTTAATTTCCACTCACCAGGTCGACCTCTCTTCATCTGTAACTATTATTAACTGGATTTTCAGGTGTATTCAAGTCTTGTCACATCCTGGATAAAAAGGTGGGAGCAAAATAAATCCTGCAAGCACCACAAAACTGGATAACATCTAGAAAACGACGGACAGTGGGAAATTTTGGGATCCCCATTTCGACATCCATTTCTGGTAGGTAATATTTGTTTGTTTCGTTATGATTTGGTGGGTTAGACTTCAGCAGAACTTAAAGATTATATGGGTAGATGTGTAGAATCTAGTCATACAAAGTTAACAGAAAGAAGAGAAAACAGGACAAGGTCAGCAAGGAAGTCAAGATAGAAGGAGTTATGTATTTACACTCGGCTGTATTCAATGCCAGTAGTTGAAATATCTTATCATTTCTATAGCACAATATATATATAGTTTTGCTCTTGTGCCAACGTTGCCAATTATGTATGTACCTTTTCGTCTTAACTAACTCAATAAGAAAAAAATAATATATACCTATAGATTGATGAACTGAATGACTGTATGTACTTTTGTTTGTGGTAGCCAGCCTTCATAATAGCCTATGCTGCTGCTGCTGCTTTGTCATCACATTCATATCCGTTCTCCAACCCTCCAAACATCACACACACCATTGTCACATCAACACAATACAATAGTCACTACCCTCTACAACAAAATAATATACAGTCACTAGCCTCTACAACAAATATACGTTACGTTGTCACACCTATTGCTCAATGCATCATTGACATTTATTAACATTAATTAAGAACCTTATCAAATTTGTTACTATCTTTACTAATTTTACCTCCCCTTATATTTCCAATTCAAGTACTTTACGATAATGTTTTGTGTATTTCGTAGCTCTCTATGCTAATTATTTGAAATGTTTTAACTATTGGCCGGTTTGTAGTGTCACAGTTCCCTTGTCATATAGTACGTGTTGTATTGGCTTTGGTTCGCGTTACACAGTACTGTACTGCTAATATAATATTGTTGTGTTGGGTTACATGTTATATATATACTGATCAAGGTGTATTGTTACTGACACAGTCTGTCTGTTGTTACTTATGGTAGTGTAGGCTAGCTCAGCCAGCACTACTACTATACACACTTGAATTACCCTACCAATGACCATATTTACGTTCGATGTATGCAAACGGAAAACTTATATACGTAGGAATTATCATAATGAGCATTGATTTCGAGGCATTGTCAATAAGGTGATGAATATACCAGGAAAATAATGTTGCCATCAGCCGCTCATGCAGTATATCTTGACAACTACTGTGAGTGATGGAGGTGGAAGGCTGCTGGTGATGTCGTCTTTAATTATTAGTATCTTGATAAACTAGAATTGGATGTGAACTTTGCTGTGGGTCCCTTTGTATCTCGTTAATTAAAAAATAAAAATAAAATAATCTTGCAATGTCCAGGACGTCCAAGAAATGTATTGCCGTGAGCATAAGTTTCATTACATGTATGGTTAACTTAAACAAAATGCTAAATAATGATGGCACGTTTTCATATCATGTTACTATTTTCAGTAGCGAATAGATGCTTGTATAAAATGAAAAGATGTTACTTAGACCTATTTATTGGAAAGTATCCCTGCTAACGAATAGAGGGAAACTGTCAAACCTTTACGTAAATCAATCCAATGTGGATGAATATTTTTGTCCGCGACTGTACTATGCAATGAAAAGTAAATTACTTGTATATATAGTTTTTTTGATAAAAGTTCCTAACTTAGAGGTACAGTCGTAACCATTAATCATGTTCCATAAAGGTCGGTGGGTAGGCTAAACGTTTGACAGCTTCCCTTGGTTCTTTAGCTGGGAAACGTTCCAGGCAATAACTTAAATATCACATTCTAATTTACTACAAACAACTGCTCAATATTCAAACCAATGACATCATATTGGAATGCGAAAACATTAGTCAGCAATTTGCATGAGTTATCAATGTGTTTTGAAACTTATGTCTACAACTGCAAATACTATCAAACGAGTGGGCATTACTAAGATTACTTTAATGTTTTTGAGTGTACAGTAATAATATCTTTTCGTCTTGTGGGTTTTTTTCGCCTATAACATGTGTATGTACAGGGACAGGTGACGCTAGCTCTTCTCGGAGGGAACGTGAGGAGGCATAATGGAGACGTGAAAAATAATACTCAGTGGCCAATTCAATGGCTGTGTGTCTACTCGAAAACAACAACAGAAAATCACAAACAGCCTTACAACCAAGGATAATAGACTATAATATTGTAGAGTCTATTATTCTTGCTTACAACACAGCATTTCTCTACTCTTAACACGTTACATTAATTTTAACATATGATACTTCTCCACTCTTAACAAGGTACATTTAACACAGCACTTCTCTATTCTTATTTAACACGTTATATCAATGACAGGATGCAAAACAGTTTCATAAATATATACCAGTAACTGATAATAAAGTAAACAAAAAATTGGTAGGCTAACTGATATCTGACAATGAAGTTAGGCCCTGGACACACGGGCACTTTGTAGTCGCCACTCCCCATTTGCCACACGCACTTCTCACCGTAACGGGAAAGTGAAGGCAAAGGAAACCCACAATAGTAGACAAAAGGTATATTATCATACAACTCTTCATTGGTGAATAGTCAAAGGACGACTCGTGTAGCCTATGCTAAGTTTTGTGTGGCGCACTGTGGCGACCACAAAGCGCCTGTGTGTCCAGGGCCAGATTAGAGAATACGAAGAGTTGTCACTGCTTAGTGCTTAAGTCAGAACTGTGAAACTATAAATAGGATTGAAGGATATCCTGTTTTGATAACTTGATTAATAAGCTTCCTAACTATGTCCCAAATCAGATCACCAGTTATTGTAACATTGAGGTGATTTGTTTTCCTGGCATAGTTTGGTGGTAATAGTAGCCCTCTAATTTACCATAGAGAGATTTTTTGTCTCTTTATTGGTAACCAGTAACACCATTACCCATAACATGAATGGAGACTGTATGTTTGGAGGATGTTTAGATCAGGTTGGATGATGATATTTGAAGAAAATCATCTAGAATTCTAGATAGTCAAGGAATTAATGAAAATATAAAACACCTATTATTTTTATTGTTATTAAGGGACAGGGACCTGATGGCTGTATGTATGGGATGATGGTATATATTGGAGACAGAACACCTAAACAATGCATGACCATTTATATAATTTGGTGTTGGTTAACATTAGGTCTTGAATACTATACCAATAGTTCGACAGATAAGTTGATTTCCTAAATGAAAACATAAGTACTGTACTGTATATACAATTTTTCTCACGTATAGACCTGAGATAGTTTACTATATCATGTTTTTTCACAGTTTCAAAAATGAATTGGTCTGTTGTACTATAAGTTTATACAATTATCCTCACCAATTGACCTATAATAGTTTAGTTTACTAATACTTTTTCTTTCCACAGTTACAAGCCAAACATGAAGTGGTCAGTGTTGTTCGTGTTGGGTGTCCTTGCCTGGGGTAACACCTTGGCTACTATGGTGCCCAAAGAGGCTACCTTTGTAAGTTATGGAGAGAATATTACAGTTGTAGTAATGTGGCTTTAAGGGGATAGTATACTTTTGGTACCTTGGACTGTGTTGATCATCCAAAGTATGCCAGGCAACAGGACCAAATGGAAAAAATAATGGTACGGTACCCTGTTGCTTGGAATAATTTGGTGAGATCAGTTGCTCCAGATTTACCAACACTGTATACTATACCAATACTATACTATAGCTATCAAATAATGTAAAAAATTTATATAAAGTGTCAGAGATTTTCTTTAATACAAACTTGTTATTGCTCTCATGTACAGTATTCATGTTAGTTGCACAAAATACTTTGTCCCATGTATTTTCTCAAGCTTATACAATAAGTAAGTGCATGGTATTGCAAGCAATAACAGTATACTGTACATCAAACATTTACACAATTACCAGTACTGCCAATTTTCTCTAAATAATAAACACTTAACTCTTCTCAAAACATGTATTTTCGGTTTGGTACCTTAACTGGAAAGGAACCAATGCATTTCCAGTGAGTAAATAAAAATATATACAGTACAGTAGAGTTTTATGAACATCTCTTTACTTGTACTGTATACCTGTAATGTTTATGTGAGTGTAGTGTATGACATACATACATATAGGCCTACATTTGTTTGTCCACAGTACAGTACTAGTAATGTTTATGTGAATATAGTGAATAACATACATTCACATTTGTTTGTGCACAGTACCAGTAGTAGGCCTATCTATGTGAGTGTAGTGAATAAATACAGACATATTTGTTTGTCCCAAGTACCAGTAGTGTTTATAGGAGTATTATGAGAGAATAACATATACATTTGTTTGTCCACAGTACCAGTTGGATTGTCCCAAGGAAGGCACCCTACAGTACTTTATGTTGAAGAGAAGTGGTCAGGCTATGATGGTGGATAACACGTACAAGGTGATGGAACAGAACATTACCATCCACAGCAATGGCAGCATCATTTTCCATGTGAGTTTTCTTTGGGGTTTCATTATGTTTACTTCAGTACAGTACTGTACAGTATTTATGAGGGTCATATTCTATATCACTTTTGGTACATTGGAGTGCCTTGATTCCTCAAAAGTATGCCAGGAAACAGGGGCCGGATACTCAAAACTAGTTAAGAATTCTTTTCTCCCTTAGGTATTCCTAACTTCCCCAGTCGCCCTAAGAACTCATACTCAAAACATTTTAGGAATTGTGGGCAGCCATTTTGTGATTGCCTAACTCGCTTGGATTAAAGAATACCTACACCCTCTCCTAAGGGAGTTAGGAAGTCGAATATCATATCACAACATGATATCACAACTCATTATTACCACCAAAACACACCATACCCACAACATGTTGTTGATGAACACTTGTTGTTGATGTGATATAATAGATTTCCTTGGCAGGAAATCAACTTGTGCCAGGAACTGGAGCCATACATTGCTTGACACACGACGTGACATGCTACACATACATAATGTTAGGTGTTATATATATTGACACTAAGTTTTATTGAGTGGGACATTTCAAAGTGTTATTGATGATTCAAAGGGAGTGACTTGATCAGACAAGTGTAAGCAGAGTAGTGAACTCAATGGTACATGTAGGCTATTATCTCAGGTATAATGACTCCATAGACAAACAGCAGAGTCATCGTACCAGTACCACGCCATCGTCAACACCACGGATGTTCTTGCATACAATCCTTTGATATAAGTTTTAACTCTTGGTCCGGGGCTGTTCAGGGAATGTGACAATGGTGGTGGTGACTAATTGTGAATACATTAATGTGTACAGTGTAGGTAAATCTGAAGAACCTAATTCCTCCATATAAGTATTCCAGGCAACAGGCCATCAATATTTTTGCTAATGTAATCCTGTTTCCCCGGTAAATTCTGTTTACTTTTGGAGGAATCAAAGAGTTCTAATGTACAGTTGGACACAGGAATTGTGCTACAGCCCAGGTGAAATATACTTGTCCCATTTGAGTAACCAGTGTCTATTATCAGGTACTTGCTTTTTATTACCATCCTCAATACTGACTTCTGCCCCTGGTGTTTCCTATATGGCACTAAGGAACTTGATATTGGGAGAAATTGACCATCTTTCACTTAGGCTATACCTCGAATTCCTTTGTCCAACTGTACCAAAAATATACTTACTCTTCCCTTGATTAACAGTCACTGAAGGTGGAGTTTGAGGGGACGCACCTGTGTGTAATGAACCACCCAGACAACAGCATCCACGGCCATGAAGTCAAGCTCAGGGTCAGGCCTTTACCACCAACTGATCTCTGGGGTGCTGTGTATGAGGTGAGTGACGAATGAGAGAGAGAGAGAGATTTTACAATTTTGCCCCTTTGGGTGGGGCTCGTTTATTGAACAGCAGAATACATAATAATACAGTTCAAATAGTTGATGCACCACTGGTGCATCAACTCTACAAACTTAAACTTATACAAAATCTTAAACTTATACAAGTAACTTAAACTTATACAAAATCTTAAACTTATACAAGTAGACAAAATAAATACAACATTTTTAATACATTTCAAATATACATATATATATACATACATACACTGTACAGTATACGCTATTGTTTTTTCTCCTTGATATGTTATAAGAGTAAAGTGAATTAATAGATTACAAGTCACAGACAAACTAATGACTACATTGGAGTTGGTGGAAGGAAAGAGAGAAAGAACGGAAAGGGTGAGCAAGGCATAAAAGGAAAAAGAAGTTTGTAGAGAGAGAGAAACCAAATGGGGAAATGTGTGGAAGATGGGAAATGGTGCCATGATGATATTTATATATTTATATATTAATTAATTATTATTTTATTTTAATGACATTTGAAAGAAGAAGAAATGGAGCCTTGATGATAGTTATTTATATATAGTTATTTATTTATTTATTATATATTCTTATTTATTTATTTATTGTATATTTTTATTTATTTATTTATTTTAATGTGTGTTTTCCAGTCCATGTTTGTGACTGGCCTAATCGCTGCCCTCGTCATCGCCTTCATTTTTGCCCTCGGTTGTTTCGTCTACAAGAAGCAGTGGAGACCCAGGCCTGAAGGTAAGGAGGTAACGGGTGGGGGATTGAGGGATTGGAGAGATAATAAAAATGGCTTGATGGTAATATGATGATTGGGTGATTGATTGATTTATTGATTTAATAATAATAATACTAATACCACCCTGAGCCTCTAAATCTTTAATCTCTTCCATCAGTATCTCTCAATCTATCTCTCCATCAATATACAGTACAGTCTATACCAATTGCTAGTCATCTTAATTTCAAATGGAGTTGCCATGAACATATTACAGTAGTGCCTCCAGACTAACATGTTCTCACTCATCACATTGTTTGATAGTCACAGGACAGTACAGTAAACCCTTCATTTCCCATTTACAGACGAGAAGCCTGTGATGTCCGGCTACGAGAACCCAGCCATGAACCCGAGTGATGATGGTGAGTCAGGAAGCACCAATATGTAAAGAAGTGGAGCAGAAGACAAACAACATGGTAGGAATGTTAGTGATATATACAGTACAGTATGCTTTTACAGACCCTGTGATCGTGTATGAAAATAGGAGACTCCAAGGCTCCTTCCATATAGAAGTGGGTGGTGTTTCATGGCAATATTTAAAGGATTTGTTTACCTCCAATTTTCTGACTATATCACAGGGTCCCTTAATTAACAGATGCACATAATATATATCACATACATTACCATTTTTCACAGGACCATAAAACCCCTTGACATACTGTATACCTAGATGCACATATTATATAACACACATCATTTACCACAGGACCATTAAATGACTTGTCTGTGATAATCATAACTGATCACAAAACCCTGGTTAAACAATTAGCATTTGGGAATTGTGTTGAATGAAAAATATAAGTTTGTGTTATGTCAAGGGTTTAGTGTACATTTGTCGGTTTATCTGTAGCTGATGTTAAGGAAAATGTTCATTACAGTATTTTAAATCTAGCCCAACTTACTTCTTCAAACTATTCGAAGCATCAACAGGCCATGCTATCATTAATTTTGTAATTCTGGTTTTGTTTCTTAGTACTGTATACTTTGGAAGAATCAAGGCGCTCTAATGTACCAAAAGTATATCTTCCCCGTAAAGATCTACAACCTACATTTTTATCGTGCTTTTAAAATTGGTAACTGAGGTTTTACCCCCCTGACTACAGTCATACATAGTTTGTCTGTACTGTTTTTTATTTTACTTAATTTTATTATTATTTTATTCTGTATGATAATGTCAGTGAATATTTTACCTTCAGCTACAGAAAATCAGGCTCTAATAGTGAACAAAATTGTAGTGATATTGTTTATTGATTGTAGGTGTTATACGGAGAGTCTTGTATTGTAGACTGTATGTCATAGAATTCTTTGATACAGTTGTATGAATGATGAAAGGGAAACCTGTGTAAATTATGGATTATACCACCTTTTATTCTTTTAGAGAAATATATTGTATGTAAAGTATTGATGGTATGTAATGTGGTAAGACTGAGTAGATGTGATATATTATAATAACATAGAGAATTGTAAAAATAGTTATCCTAACACTTGTAGAAGGGTAATGATAATACAGTACTAGTTTTAATAAATGATTATACTGTTGTACTACTTTGTTAAAAAATGTATGTAGTAATGAAGAGAGAGATTTGTAGAATATAATGTTCTGTACTGTAGTTGATGTGGTAGAACTAATAAGATGTAACTAATAATTATATTGAAGTTTGTTGAAGTAGTTTAGATCCTTGGTGGATGACCCTGTAGGCCTACATTTGGTCACTAACAATCTTGAAAGTATATCTGCCACTCCAACCAGAGATGTATACAGAGATTGGTTGTTTAGGATCCTGTGATCGTGTAAGAGACATAACTATGCCACAAAACAAGCTCCTTCAATGTAGGTTGTGGTTCGTGGCAATGTTTGAGGGACTCGCTGACCTCCAGTTTTCTTACTACATCATGGGGTCCCTTAATCGTGACATAGTTTTGGAAGGCAATATAGTGATACTGACAGTATCTTACCACTAAAACTTTGTTTTTATTTTATGTCGTGAACCCCTTAGTCTTCCACACCAGGTTAGTATTATTACATTAATTTTTTAATACAACTAATGTATTTTAGCTTCCACTCTCCTCTATGAGATTGTAGTATTTAAAAAACAAATGAAGAAACTACTTCCAAAATACTTTAACATTAATAAACCCAAACAACAATGAAAGAGCACAGTTATTGATCTATGCCTAAATAGCACTATATATTATACTGAATACCAAGATTAACATAGAAGCCTGAATCATGTACAGAATGGTGTAAGCTTCAATGTGTTGTTTGTATGGACACTGAAATGCAGTATAATAATTAAGGTAGTTAGTATAGGAGAAGAGATAGGCATTTTAGCAATGTGTGAAGTATGGGACCATCTGTATTCAAGAACATTCATGGTACATACAACAGTGTGATGATAACCCATCATCGTCAATATACCATTTACCTGTTTTCAAAGGTTGGTGAGACTCCTAGCGTTTATAACACAGGTTTTGGTAAATCACTTAGTCTGTATGATAATGAAACGTGAGAATACATTTGGTGGTCTTTAGTGAGGGACTGAGTGTAAAATGTAATGATGGTTACAAGTATTAATTCATTGTATATTGATCAATTATCTACTGTATTAAAAATGATGAGGACTAAAGGCTGAGAACAAACTACAGTAATTGTTTCTATCTGTGAAACCAGAGTGAAAGTGGTCCTAAATCATTTACATCAAGTTTACATCTTATATCTCATTATATCAATCCGGGAATTATATATTATACAGTAGTGGATGAGAATCTTCCTGCCCTCTCAACAATTAGTATTACATACAGTATTAATTAAGGAAGATTATATTGAGTATGATAATAAAAAGGCCAGTCATTGAAGTTACTGTATTAATATTTAATTAAGGAATGCAGGTAGTGTAATACATTTAATATGATAAAAATAAGTGAGTCCTTGAGAGTTATTGAACACATTACCACCACCTGGCCTTAGTTTCGTCTGTCAGAAGTGAATGTCAGTGTCGAGGTTGGTCGATGCTAACTCACTTTGTGCTTTATAAGGGATAGTATTACTTTCGGTACATTGGAGTGCCGTGAGTCCTCCAATGTATTCCAGGAAACAGAACCCAATTAGGAAAAATACCAGTGGTCTCGTTGTTGCTTGGAATACTTTGCAGGAATCAGTTGCTCCATATTTTCCACCAGCTCTGTTCAACCTCCCTTAATTATTTAATTCACTTTGAAATTGTGTAATGTTCGAAAACAACATAACCTCCCAGAAAGTTGCATCGTGAACAGTGGACCACGAATCTTACTAGGAATGACAAGACTGAGTGATTATTAATATTATTATTATTACTACAGTATTACTATTACTACAGTATTACTATTACCGTATTGTTATTATTATTATTATTATTATTATTATCGTATTATTATTATTATTATTATTATTATTACATATTATGTAGAGCAAAAAGTAAATAAACAAAGACTTAAAACCAAAATATAGCCTGAGGAACAACAACACAGCTGATCACTCTATCATGCTTTGGTCAGATGGGAGAGAAAACATACTGTAGTAGTAAATAATAAAAATGTACTGATTTGAAGAAGAGAAACTATAAAGTGCCACAAATTCACATAAATGTCGCCAGTGCTATACAGTAGGCTTATATCTACTGTACTGTATATGGAAACCGTGCCAAATTGGAATCGGTTATCCTGAAAATGAGATGATAACAAGATCAAGAGAGTATTGTCATATTCTCATGATCTTGGATGATAATGTGTAGGTTTTGATCTGTATGCAAGAACATTACATTATTTTATGGTGTTGACGAAGGCGTGGTTGCAGTCCGAATGACACGATCCCTAACTAAACACAATACAGATGCCATCATACCTGTACTGTATTATGCCATCATACTGATAGTAAGAGGATGACCCAATGTCTGATAGGAAGGGATAAACAAACAGTCAATAAATGTACATAGGTTGAATAGGTAGAAAGAAGACCCCCTCCCCCATATACTTTAGATCTTAATTAAAGATAAACAGAGGAAGCGCTGATATTCATTCAGTACTTCCCCACGTCACAGCAGGTAGTACCCCCCTGAAGGTTAAGGGTCGTATTATGTATTATTAAACTTCTTGGAGGAAAAGGCCTTGTGTAGCTAAAGTTGCATTGCAAAATAATGGGATCTGAACGGCAAAGAGAACTTTTCCTCGAAGAAATAGTTTAATGATAAATGTTTCTCTAGACCAGTTTGTTGTCAAGTTTTCCAGTCGGTGTTTTTCACAATACGAAAGCAAACGGACCAACAGGAATGCACCTTCATCTCTCTCTCCCTCCTTCTATACCACTAAACATTCCCCTTCAGGCTACACTTTCCTTTGGTGTGATTTACTAGCAGGAGAAAGGTGAATCCCGAGCTACAAATACAACAACAATAACAATGATGGCTTGAGGACACATCGATGGAAAGTATGGGATAGATTTTTTCTTCTTCACAGTGCCTGGTTCAAAAAAAATTAAGATGATAAAATGATATAGAGCCAACCAACTGATTCCCCCCCTTCTATTCCAGTCAACGTTGGTCCATCATTAGTTCCGTTCATCAGGTCCTGTTGTTTCCTGGCATACTTTGGAGGAATCAAGGTGCTTTTATGTGCCAAAAGCCCAAAAGTGTATTATTCCCTAAATTAACACTCACCGTAAGAAGAGTGTGTGTGTGACTGTATGTGTGTGTGAGTGTGTGACTGTATGTATGTGTATGTATGTATGTGTGTATGTGTGTGAGTGTAGTACAATGGGGGAAAACAGGACGTGACTTATTTTGGCGTGAAGATGATAAAGAAAAGATAATAACAACAACAATAACAACAACATTAAGGAGGAAGGAAGTTGAGGTGCAGCAGGAGATTAAGGGAGGGGATCGTTTTGTGTGTGTGTGTGTGTGTGTTATATTTTTTAAGACCCCTGTAAACGTGTATGAAAATAAATTGGAGGCTTCTTTTGATTCCTCCTGACCATGCTACGAAACAGACCCCTTCCATATATATATGTGTGTGTGTGTGTGTTTCGTGGCAATATTTGAAGGACTCATTTACCCACAATTTTTTTACTACATCACAGGGTCCCTCCAAAGCACTCCAATAAAACATCTCGTAAGTTATTTAGGAGAGTTGGAAGTTGTTTTTTCCCGTCATAGTTTGGAGGAATCTGTAGCACTTCAAAGCAAACTATTATACCCATATTGAGGTAAACTGAAAGAAAGGTTACTGTTGATTCATCCAAACATTGCCAAGAAACAAATCACCTCAGTGTTTTGGTAATAAGTGATTCTCTTTTACGATATAGTTTGGAGAAATTATAAAACCCCCAATCTCTCTCTCTCTCTCTCTCTCTCTCTCTCTCTCTCTCTCTCTCTCTCTCTCTCTCTCTCTCTCTCTCTCTCTCTCTCTGTCTCTCTCAAAACTATACATAACTTTTCCTATATCGTCATTCCCTACTCTCTCTCCATCCACTTTCGTCCCCCACCACATCCTTCTCAAACCACCACCACCACCAACACCACCTTTACTAATCCCCTCCACTACCACCCACACCACCCACACACCCCTTCCACCCCCTCCACCAACACTACCAACACCACCCACACACCCCTTCCACCCCCTCCACCCACACACCCCTTCCACCACCACCACCACCTTTGAATAGCTTGATGGAGTATTAAACGAGTTCCAGAGAGAGAGAGAGAAAGGTTTGAAAGGTTTGGATGTGTGAAAAATAGATAGTGAGAGAGAAAGGTGGGACAGACAGCAAGCAAGCATGCACGAAGGAGGGTGATGGTGTGGGTGGTAACTCTGATATGAAGGCAACTGTACAAAGCGTAATATACCTTTATAATACAACAGTCCACTATATGTATGTGCTGTACTGTGGTGGTCATAAATTTAATGGACAAATGGATCACTCAAACTTATTGCTGTCTATTTGTTTACGTTCTCGTGTGATATTAATGTTTGAACTTGTAGTAAATTAGAAGATGGTGTACTTATTCCTGTGTGTGGGTGTCTGTCTGTCTGTGTGTTATTGTTTTGAATAGTGAGGAGTTACTTGTAGTAAATTAGAAGATGGTACTTATTCCTGTGTGTGTCAGTGTCTGTCTGTGTGTTTTTTTTTTTTTTTTTGAATAGTGAGTAGCTACTCGTAGTAAATTAGAAGATGGTACTTATTCCTGTATGTGTGTGTGTGTGTGTGTGTGTGTGTGTGTGTGTGTTATAGTTTTGAATAGTGAGTAGCTCTTTGTAGTAAAATGAAGTGATGGTACTCGGCTTCTTCATCTATAACATCTCTAACAACAAACAGAGAGAAGCTGTCAAACGTTTACATGAGTCGAGTCAATGTGGATGGATAACTATTATTGTCAACAACTGTACATAGCAGAACCCGGAACTCCATGGAAAGAATAAAGAGAGAGAGAGAGAGAGAGAGAGAGAGAGAGAGAGAGAGAGAGAGAGAGAGAGAGAGAGAGAGAGAGGAATATTTAAAAGACTTGGATGTGTGAAGCGGCAAGTCACGAAAATTGTCATGGAGGGGATACGTTAGGGGGTGCGGGAGTAGGGGACAGGC
>JAWZYT010001761.1:25000-120488 GCA_034508575.1 Petrolisthes manimaculis
TACTACTAATAATAATAATAATAATAATACATACATACATACATACATAGCTCACAAATTCGCGACCACGTACTAAAATATTTATGCCATTCGAGCTGGTAAAATTGATTTAGGGAGGAATCAGAGTATAGGTGTAAAATAGTAGAGCAACACGATACAATCTTTCACCTACAATAACACCTTCCCCACACAGTGTTACCAACTCAGATGACATAAACATCTAAGTACAGTATGTGGTCTCTAATTTACGAGCTCAGGTGTACAGTACAACATAAAGATGAGTTTACATGTAAGAAATCTTCCCACCTGATGCTGACGAATGAATCTTATACTTATCCAGATTACTTAGTGTTGTTTATCTTGACCATATGGCTACGTGTTTTGGCTTTACTCGTCTATTGTATATTCAAGAATGGTGTTGCTTTCGATAGACCCTGTCAACAGAAATTAAATAAAAATAAGTAATAATATTTTTTGTTGGAGATTTCAACGCGAAACAAACTAGATATCCTACTGGAGATTTCAATGCAGACCAAACTAGTTATCCCAGACGATATTATTCAACCCTCGTGTTCCTCTTGGCATCGACATATAAAAATTTTAATTCCGAGTTTCATATTTTTTTTTACTGAATATAGAATAAATTTTAATCCAGAGTTTTTTTGTTTTATTATTTACTTGATACTGAATATAGAATGCGATCAAATATTTTAATCCCGAGTTTAATTTTGTTTCTAAATTGATACTGTATAATTATAAAATGCTTGATGTTCCTTTCTTTATCTCTGTTGGTCGGAAAATCTCTCTCTCTCTCTCTCTCTCTCTCTCTCTCTCTCTCTCTCTCTCTCTCTCTCTCTCTCTCTCTCTCTCTCTCTCTCTCTCTCTCTCTCTCTCTCTCTCTCTCTTTAGCACACATTTCCAATTCCTGAGTGACGAACCTGAGAGTGATTTGCATGATAAAGCGAGGGGGGTGGGGGTTGTGTGTGTGTGTGTGTGTGTGTGTGATTTGGAGGTCTATTGTTTCTTCCAAGGTGTGTCAGGAAACAAGACCATACCTCAGAACAGCGAGTAATTCACCATAAGGAATATGTTTTGTTGGAGTGTTTGGTTGGCTGCATAGACTCCAAACACAACACTCACTCCAAACGACTGCCCCCCCCCTCCACCACCACCCCCTACACACACACACACACACACACACACACACACACACACACACACACACACACACAAACAAACAACAGGATACCATAGAGTTTATTCATTGGTCCCGTTTCCTGACATACTTTTGGAGGACTTAAGGGACCCTGTGTCGTAGTCAGAAAATTGGAGGTAAATGAGTCCTTCAAATATGGCCACGAAACACCACCTATAGGGAAGGAGCTTGTTTCGTGGCATGGTTAGGTGGAATCTAGAAGCCTCCATTTTTTTATACAAGATCACAGGGCCCTTAATGAGATTCCCACCATGAAGTAGGCTGTATGTAACCTTGTTGTTTGATCGCCTTTCTGCTGAGTCAGTGATTTTCATTTGAGAAGAGAAAAGAGAAAAAAGTCAGCGTCTCATCCATCCAATTATACCGAGTTAAAAATATAAGTAAATACATTCATTGGTGTTTTCCGTTTTCCATTTGTTTAGACCTGAATAAAAATGATAAAAAAAAATATATATATATAAATGAAATGCGAAACGGCGACTGTCATCTTATTGTTGTGTCATCTGTCTGCTTTCTGGCGCCATCTGTTGCTTGAAATATAAATCAGCTTTTGTTGAAGGTGGTAGGTATAGTACACTTTTAGTATACATAGGAGCGCCTTGATTCCTCCAAAATAGGCCAGGAAACAGGACCAGATGAACACATATAATGGTGGCCAGTTGCTTAAAAAAGGTTGGAAGAATCAGTTACTCCAGATTTACCAACACTACTATTACTACTACTTCCACCTATACAACTGACTGACGGACTGTAGATTTTAACAGGACGCTTGCTTGACTTTCTCTGGTGTATGGATGGTTCATTCGTTGGTTGGTGTGTGATGTTGGTATTACTGTAACTGGTGTTGGCAATACTGGAACTTTGGTGGCAACTTACTGAGCTAGAGAGGAGGGAGATGCTAGCTAGTTAGATTTGTGTATAGAGAAAAAAGTTCATTCCCTCAGCCAGACACATGCAAGCAAAAGGACTGAATATTCTGTGGTTCCAATGACAACTAAACACGTGAGTTCTCCATCTATTATGTTGATTATCTTCTGTTGTTTAGTCATTGGAACCACAGGTGACTCAGTTATAATATATAGTTTTATATTGTAACTTATATTATGTAGGTTATATTATATGTAGCTTATATGTGGGTTATATTATATGTAGCTTGAATTATATGTAGCTTATTATTATATGTAACTAATATGTAGCTTATATTGTAGCTTATACTGTATGTAACTTATATGTAACTTGTATTATATGTAGCTTATATTATATGTAGCTTATATGTAGCTGGCTGAGGGAACCAACTTTTTACGCACCATAGTACACACTAGAGACCCTATAGAAAGGGTCTCTAGTGCACACGATAGAAAAAAAGGAAAATAATATGGAGAATATGTAGGGATCAGATGGTTGTGTAAATGACAAGCACAAGTCACGAGGCCTCGGGTATAAACAAACTGAGTTGTCTAAAGGGTTCACACGAAAGTCGCACCCATTTTTTTTTTTATTATTATTATAGTGTGTGTGTGTGTGTGTGTGTGTGTGTGTGTGTGTGTGTGTGTGTGTGTGTGTGTGTGTGTGTGTGTGTGTGTGTGTGTGTGTGTGTGTGTGTGTGTGTGTGTGTGTGTGTGTGCGAATTATTAAGTATGCCAAGAAACAAGACCAGATGAAAACAAAAATCTAATGGTGGCCTGTTACTTGGAATAATTTGGAGGAATCAAGTTGCTCCAATCTACAAAAATATGTTCTATCTTCTTAAAGTCGAACAATAGACAAAAGGAAATTGGATAAAACTAAAAAGAGAGAAAAAAATACAGAAAAAAATCACTTTGGTATTTTTACTATTATTATTACTGTTATTATTATTATTATTATTATTACTATTATTATGGATTGGAAACTGAAGGTAATTAATTATCAATATTTTGGTGTGTGGATTTTTTCTTGTTTTGTGTTATTGAAAGTATCGTGTTGTTGTTGTTGTTGTTGTTGCTGTTGTTGTTGTTGTTGTGGTGGTGGTGGTAAAAGTTCCTGTGGGTTGTCAAAATTCTCCCCGGCTATTTACTGGAACACTTCAGTACTCCATATATTCCACTCGAGTAAAAGGGATAGTAAATTTTTAGATAATGTTTTGAGAATGTAATATATGGTGCATTTTTTTTTTTTTTTTTTTTTTTTTTTTTTTTTGTGTGTGTGTGTGTGTGTGTGTGCGTGTGTGTGCGCGCGCGCGTGTGTGTGTGTGTGTGTAAATGAATAATAAAAAAAGATTATAATGTTCAGAGAATGTAATATACAGTGCATTTTTTTTGTCTTTTCACACAATGACCTTAATAAATTAAACTATATATTCTAGGCAACAAACAGGACACACCATAATATTTGTTCATCTGGTCCTGGGGCATGTTGTTTCCTGGCACACTTTGGAGGAATCAAGGGGGGTCACTCCAATGTACCAAAATATAATACTTAGTGTACCTATATATATTACCCCGATCATCTCACGCTATATTACTTTCTATTGACAAACTATAGATGTACAGTCACGTAACCTAATTTCATGGTATCAAGCACCAAAGATCCCCTCATTCAGTGATAGGTGTTAGACAAAGGCCCGTAGTTTAAAAAAAAATTGAGGGCCCTTACTGGAGCTCTATGAACCCTCCAAATAATCCAGGCCACAGATCGCCTCAGTGTTTCTAATAGGGAATCTGTTGCCTGGAGTAGTTTGGAGAATTCATAGAGCTCCAGTAAGGGCCCTCAATTTTTTTTTTAAACTACGGATGAAAGGCTATATAAATTACTCTCATTTTTCTTTACTGTATTACAACTCTATACTCCATCTTATTAAAGGGAAGGTATAGTTCTGACATTTTTGGAGATTATGATTCCTCCAAACTATTCTAGGCAACAGGATACCATTATTTTTCTTCAACTGGGTCTGTTTTCTGGCATACTTTGGAGGAATCAAGGCGCTGTAATGTACCTAAAGTATACTCTACTCTTATTAAGGACCCACGTGATGTAGTCAGAAAATTGGAGGTTAGTGATGAGTCCTTCAAACATGGCCACGAAACACCACCTACATTGAAGGAGCTTGTTTCGTGGCATAGTCAGGAGGAATCAGAAGCCACCACCATGGAGGTCTCATACACGTTCATAGGGTCCTTAAGGAGATAGTAGGATATACTTTTGGTAGTACATTGGAGTGTCTTGTTTCCTCCAATTAAAATCAGGGAACAGAACCAGATGAACAAAAATTATAGTAATCTGTTGCCTGGTATAGTTTGGAGGAATAGGTTTCTTCCAGATGTACCATAAACTCTCTACTCTTTATTACCCTCCCTTAAATAAATCGAGTGTAAAATTCAATAAGTGAAGTGAAGTGAGCTTGAAGTGAGTCACCAATATATATGTTATAAAAGAGAGAGAGAGAATTTCCTCGTTGCTTTGTCACGTAACCGTTTATTATATTTATTGTTCTTATCAAGTTAAAGTTGGATTACAGAACTTGGTTAAATGAGGCAGGGAACTTTGTGTCTGTGTTATTATTATTATTATTATTATTATTATTATTATTATTATTATTATTATTATTATTGTTGTTGTTGTTGTTGTTGTTGTTGTTGTTTTTATTATTATCAATATTATTATTATTATCATCATCTTCAGTCGTAGTACTAGTTGTTGTTTTTGTTGTTGTTGTGTTATTATCATCATTATATTAATTATTTTTGTTGTTATCGTTTAAAGTAGTTGGGATGAAGGAAAGTTACTGTATATTTTATATTTCATTATTTTGTTCATTCAAGATTTAAAAAAAATATGTTACAGTAATTAAGAGGGACGAGAGAAAGGAAGACTAAAAGAAAATTAATGATAATGAGAGAAAGGAGAAGGAAGAGTGGAAGTAAAATGAGATAAGATTAAATATATTGATAATGGGAGAGGAGGAAGAGTGGAAGTAGAATTAGAGAGGATGATAATGGAGAGAGGAGAAAGAGAATAGAAGAGGAGAGAGAGGAAGATAATGGATGAGGAGAAAGAAGAGTGGAAGTAGAAAGAGAGAGGAGAAAGAGTAGAAATAGAGAGAGGATGTTAATGAGAGAGAGGAGGAAGAGTATAGAACTAGAAAGAGAAACGTCAAGTGCGCATGCGTGAGGGAGAGAAACCAGTGGACTTTGTTATGTTCGCCTGTGGGCCCCAGACGCTTCTCTCTCACAGTTGTTCACAGGTTGGCTTGGCTTGTGGACGCTAAGGGAACACAGACAGACGGATACACACATACACACACGGAGAGAGAGACAGAAGGATACACACATACATACACAGAGAGACAGAGAGAGACAGACAGACATACAGAGAGACAGACACACACACAGACACACAGAGAGAAACAGACAGACAGACAGACAGAAGGGTATATCACTCACTTACTCACACACACACACACACACACACACTCGTCCCTCCTGTCGTGCCAATCAGTCATCCACAATGGTAAATGAATGTGTGTTTTTTCAATCTGTGTAGTCAGTGATGTGTTTTTGTTTTTGTTTTTGTAAGTGCGGTAATGCATTGATTAAGGACCCTGTTATCGTGGACGAGAATTGGAGGCTTCTGATTCCTCCTGACTATGCCACGAAACAAGCTCCTTCCATATGGGTGGCGTTTCGTGGCAATATTTGAAGGACTCATTTACCTCCAATTTTTCGACTATACAACACAGGGTCCCTTAATGGAAAGGTGAGGTTAATTCTCATTGCAATTTGATTAACTCTATCGTATGTATTTATAATTATGGCATGTATGTATATTGCAAAGTACGTATGTATGTATGTATATATTATGTATGTGTGTGTATATGAATACTTATTGTCGCTATATATTTATTGATTTTTATTGGGGGATTATCAATGTGTTGTTATTTTTGTGAATTTTGGACAAGTAGTTTTATTTGTGTGTGTGTGTGTGTGTGTGTGTTTGTTTCTTTTACATACAAACTGCCAATACTTTTACATTTGCTTTGTTGATTGTGATTGCGAAATAATGTGTTGTTATTGTTCTATGTTCTGTGTTCTTTTTAGTTTTTATTTTATTACCTACAAACTGTCTAAGTAGTGAAGTGAAAAGGGTTGAGAACAGATTGTGATGCAGTCAGAAAATTGGAGGTAAATGAGTCCTTCAAACATTACCAAGAAACACCACCTATATGGAAGGAGCTTGTTTCGTGGCATAGTCAGGAGGAATCAGAAGCCTCCATTTCTCATACATGATCACAGGGTCCTTCACTAAGGGACCCTGTGATCGTGTATGGGACCTGGTGGTGGCTTTTGATTCCTCCAGACTATACCACGAAACAAGCTCCTTCAATATTGATGGTGTTTCGTGGCAATAATTGAAGGACTCACTAACCTCCAATTTTTTTACCAGTACATCTTTCGTTCATTAATTCACTCTCTTAAACTAAATAATTATCATTTTTACAACCTTAACCTGTCCTTTCTTCTTATCTTCCTCCCTTTCTTTTACAACCCTAACCTGTCCTTCCTTCTTATCTTCCTCCCTTTCTTTTACAACCCTAACCTGTCTTTTCTTCTTATCTTCCTTCCTTTCTTTTACAACCCTAACCTGTCCTTTCTTCTTATCTTCCTTCCTTTCTTTTACAACCCTAACCTGTCCTTTCTTCTTATCTTCCTCCTTCCTTCCTTTCTTTTCGCTGCCAATGGGACCAGTAGGACCTAATTAAAGGGGGGACCATTTCACCACTATACTTACTACTTATTATATTCATTGTTTCACTCTCTAAACGTATATTATTTTAACCTTTACAACAAAAACTTTTAACTTCTTCCTTTTCTTGTTCAGTATACTGTCATTAGGGTTTGGGAGGTGGATGGAGAACTGTGTGTGTGTGTGTGTGTGTGTGTGTGTGTGTGTGTGTGTGTGTGTGTGTGTGTGTGTGTGTGTGTGTGTGTGTGTGTGTGTGTGTGTGTGTGTGGAAAGTGAATATGTGTCACTGTAATTGATAGGTATAAAACTCAGACCAAACACGCACAAAGACAGACAGACAGACAGACGAACAGATACATAGATACACAGACAGACAGACACATAGACAAACAGACAGATAGACAGACAGACGAACAAACACACAGACAGACAGACAGATACATAGACGAATAAATACATATACAGACAGACACATATACAGACAAACAGACAGACAGACGGACAAACAGACAGACAGACAGACAGACAGACAGACGAACAAACACACAGACAGACAGACAGACAGACGCTGCAAATAGGAGAGTGTATTAATTATACTCGTGTTAATAATGAGATTGGGAGAGGAAGTGGCTGTAAATGGAAGTAATTGTGTCAGTCACTCACTCAAGCAGAATCCGGGACATAGGAATGAGAGAGAGAGAGAGAGAGAGAGATTGAGTAAGTATTGGTGAGTGCTGAATATGTGTGTGTGTGTGTGTGTGTGTGTGTGTGTGTGTATTGATACGTTCTATACAGCTGACCACTGGTTTTCTACTAATAATAATAATATCCCGGTCTTTAATCCATAATAATGATTTAAGTGGTGATAGTAAATACAGCCTTATTACCTACTTAAATAAGGGGATAATTCACTTTTGTTACATTGGATTGCATCGATTCCTCCAAAGTATGCCAGGAAACAAACAGCCAGCCAGGACCACATACATAAACAAAACTAAGGGTTGGTGTTGTGTTGCTTGGACTAGTTGGGAGGATTCAGTCTTTACCACTCCAGATTTACCTACACCAAAATTTTCCCCTTTTAACAAACAACAGATGGTTTATTGAGCTTGTTGTACAGTCGGAGGCAGAAGTTCATTGTCGCCTCATGCATCTACTTCACCGAGAAATATATACGTACGTTTTCTACACCTCATAATAATAATCTCGAGTCTATGACCATCGCGTGCCTCGGTGAAGCAAGTGAGGTGACAGGACTTTTGCCTCCGACTGTACACCTCTTCATCTCCAGGTGGTAAATAATAATTGATGAAGGAATTAAGGATCATCTGGTCTGCTGTATAATAATAATAATGATAAAGAATGAAGGAAGCAAGAATAATATAGTTTGTATGTGTGTATGTATGTATATATATTGTCCACCAGAGGTCCCCTACTTGGTGAAAAAAAATGTTGATTGATAGATGTTAATCGATGACACGATATATATAAGTTTATTTCATTCCTTTATTGTTTTTGTTTTGTTTTTGTGCTTGTTTACCAGTCCGTACCAAGCAAGCAAGCAACCAACCATGCCGTCTGTCACTTGTTTTAAACCCCCGGGGGACGGAGTGTTTGTTGAGCTAGAAAGTTGATCACCGGTGTATGTCAGCAGGTGTGTGTGTGTGTGTGTGTGTGTGTGTGTGTGTGTGTGTGTGTGTGTGTGTGTAAGGATTTCGCGGCCGTGGGGTTCGTTAGAGAGAAGGGCGCCTGTTTGTCCTGCGGCTGAGTGTGGAATTATAAAGAAATGTCGTATAGTCGTGGTGTTGTTGATGGTGTTGTTGTTGGTGGTGGTGGTAATAGTAGTGGTGTTGGTAGCAGTATATTTACTAGTGTTGGTGTTGGTAGTATTTATAGTGGTAGTAGTAGTAGTAGTAGTAGTAGTAGTAGTAGTACTAGTAGTAGAAGTAGTAATATTTGTAGTAGTAGTAGTAGTAGTAGTAATATTTGTAATAGTGGGTGGAGGAGAATGCCAGGAAACAGGACCAGATTAACAAAACATAATGGTGGCTTATTTACAGGGAAGGGGTTTGGAGGAATCATTTACTCCAGCTTTACCACCATAACTACTGTACATACCTCCTCCACATATGTCACACATCTGTTATATCACACACACACACACACACACACACACACACACACACACACCTGTCACCTTAATTAAATCATGGCCTTGTCACAGTCCTATTACCCTTGTCACACATCTGTCAATTTTACTACAAACCTGCAACTCAAATAACAGACTGAATAACTGACTAACTGACTGACTGACTGACTGACTAACTGACTGCTTTACTGACTGACTAACTGACTATTTTACTGCTTTACTGACTCACTGACTGCCTGACTGACCAAGGAAACGTAACCTCACCCACATACTTTATGGAGAAGGAGACTGATTGTACACTATTGAGGCCAGGCATGACAGTAAGACGAAACACAGGCACAGGATTGATGGTGTGTGTGTGTGTGTCTGTGTGTGTGTGTGTGTGTGTGTGTGTGTGTGTGTGTGTGTGTGTGTGTGTGTGTGTACGAAAGTTATTCAATAATAGCCTGATGGAGTTTTGAAGGTGAAAGTATTTGTAGTGTTGTTGTAGTAGGTAAATCTGGAGCAATTGAATCCTCCAAACTTTTTGATTGGTTGATTGGTTTCATACGACACTCTCCATTCATTATTATTATTATTATTATCATTATTATTATTATTATTATTATTATTATTATTATTATTATTATTATTATTATTATTATTATTATTATTATTATTATTATTATTGTTTGTGGTGTTGTCCTGAAAATAGATGATGGTAGTAAGTCCAGTCACCACCTGAACAACACCAAATACTTTCACGTGGTCAGCATTATCTTGTGTTTAGAGGCGGAGAAAGGTGATTTGTTCTTGCTTTCACACACACACACACACACACACACACACACACACACACACACACACACACACACACACACACACACACACACATTGAGGAGGGGGTGGGGTAGCTTTGGGGTATTACGGTACCTTAGTGAGGGAGGGGTACCGTTGTATTATCTCTCTCTCTCTCTCTCTCTCTCTCTCTCTCTCTCTCTCTCTCTCTCTCTCTCTCTCTCTCTCTCTCTCTCTCTCTCCTCTCTCTCTCTCTCTCTCTCTCTCTCTCTCTCCTCTCTCTCTCTCTCTCTCTCTCTCTCTCTCTCTCTCTCTCTCTCTCTCTCTCTCTCTCTATATATATATATATATATATATATATATATATATATATATATATATATATATATATATATATATATATATATGTATATATATATATATATACTCCAATGTATGTATGTATGTATGTATGTATATATGTATGTATGTATGTATGTATGTATATATGTATGTATGTATGTATGAAGTGTGTAGTACCCCTCTTTATTTAACCTATGATTACTGATGACTTCCCTCCCCCCTCTTTTTTTTCTTCCTTCCTTCCTTTTTTTCTTCCTTCCTTCGTTCCCCTGCTTCTTCTTCCCTTTATTCTTCCTTCCTTCCTCTCCCCTTCTGTTTTCTTCTTCATTTCTTCCTTCCACTCCTCTTATTATTATTATTATTATTATTATTGTATCTTCCTCATCTTTCTTCCTTATTTCCCATTTTTTCCTTCCTTTATTCTTCCTTCCTTCCTTTATTCCCTTTCTTATTCCCTTAAATTTACATTCCTTCCATCCTCTCCCTTTCTTTCTTCTTCCTCCTTTCTTCTTTCCTTCTTCTCCTCTTCTTCCTTCTTCATATTTTATCCCTTCTTTCTTCTTTCTCATTTCTTCCACTCCTATTTTTTCTTCCCTCCTTTTCCCTTTTTTTCCTTCCTTCCTTTCTTCCTTTTTCCCACGTTTTCTCCTCTTTTTATCTCTACTATTTCTTTAGATCATTTAATTATTTCCCTTCCTTACTCTCGTTCTTTTTTTTTTGTGTGTGTGTGTTTGTGTAATGAGTGTGTGTTACTTTTCCCTTCCCCATTTCCTTCAATTATTATTATTATGTTCTAATTCCTTCTCCTCGCCTTCCCCTCTTTTTCTGTGTGTGTGTGTGTGTGTGTGTGCGAGCGTGTGTGTGTGTGTGTGTGTGTGCGAGCGTGTGTGTGTGTGTGTGTCTCTTTCCCTCTCCCTCCCACCTTCCCTCCCTGAGTACATTTCCTCCTATATACACTTTCCCTTTGCTTCACGTCAAATAACATACACACTATTATATACAGTATACTATATATATAAATGTTTGGCTTTCTCTCCACGTTGCTGTCACCCAACAACACATTACTTCCTGGTTGGTGAATTGGAAGGTCTGTGGTTCCTCCATACTTTACCAGGCAACAGATGACCTTTATGTTACTTGTACTGAGGGATCTGTTTTGTGGCATCGTTTGGAGGAATCAGTAGCCCACCAGATTCTCTCGTTTAGTAAAGGTGTGTGTATTGGAGTGTCTTGATTCCTCCAAAGTATCCCAGGAAACAAAACTAATTATGACATTTATTATATATATATATATATTAAGGCACATTTACAGTCAGGTGGTGGTATTATTATTATTATTATTATTATTATTATATTATTATTATTATTATTATTATTATTATTATTATTATTATTATTATTATTATTATTATTATTATTATTATTATTATTATTTATACATATTTTGTTACTTTCATTATTTTTTATTTATTTTGCTTTTAAAAGTTTATGTTGAATCCTGCCTACAATGAAATCGTTAATAAGAATCACACACACACACACACACACACACACACACACACACACACACACACACACACACACACACACACACACACACACACACACACACACACACACACACACACACACACACACACACACACACACACACACACACACACACACACACACACACACACACACACTTTCCCTCCCTCACACACGGCACCACACCCTGCGTTAACCAATGTTCCGGAACCCTGCTTGCCTCTTGAGTTCTTCATTTGACCAGCTAAGAATATACTGAGGTGTGTGTGTGTATGTGTGTTTGGGAGGGAGATATGTGTGTGTGTATGTGGGGGGGGGGGATAGAGTTGATCTGTGTGTGTGTGTTTTGTAGAGAGTGGGATCTGTGTGGTGGGGGGGGGACAGGGGGGATAGAGGGGATCTGTAAGTGTATGTGTGTGTGTGTGTGTGTGTGTAGCGGTGATGGCTTGGGCTGGATTAAACTAGATTAGGTTAGGTTAGGTTAGGTTAGATAAGGCTAGAGTAAGTTAGACTATTTATACATTATACAGTAATATACAAAATTTACAGTAATTTTACAGTAATATACAGTATGGTTAGTCTTTATACATTTCTTCGTGGCTCATATGAGTATAATTATTGACTACTTGTAAAATAAAACAAATTAAGAGGAGAGGAAGAAAAGAGTAGCGAAACGAGAGAAAAAGAGGTAAGAGTGATGGAAAAGAGGGCAAAGTCTACTACATGCCATGGGCTACAGAAGAGAAAGAGGCAAGGGAGAGGAGAAAACGAGAGGAGAAAGCAAGCAAGCAAGCAAGCAAGCACAGATAATGGAGGAGGAGTAGGGGGATGGGTAGGTAGGGGAAAGGGGAGAAGAGTATAGGAGAGAAAACCGTACCACATGCACCTACCTCGCGTGAGTGTAAGAGTCGGAAAGTGTCACTGTGAAACTCTCGGGTGTGACGAGGAGAGAGAGAGACTGTGACCCAGAATATGTGAGGGAAAGGTATAGGGAGGGAGGGAGAGTAGAGTTTTTGGTAATGTCACTCACCTTGTTTATTTCAGTCTTGTTCCTAATGTAATGCGAGGCAAACACACACACACACACACACACACACACACACACACACACACACACACACACACACACACACCACACACACACACACACACACACACACACATCAACATATTATTTTCCTTCTTGTTTCCAGGGGTATTTGTTTGTATATTGGTGTGTTTGGCGTATTTACAGCGTGTGTTGTAGGTATAATGTGTTTATACCGTGTGTTGTGGGTATAATAGTGTGTGTGTTTGTGTATAGTGTGTTTACAGTGTGTGTTGTGTGTATAATGGTGTGTATTGTGGTATAATGGTGTGTGTTGTGGGTATAATGGTGTGTACTATAATTATATGGTGTGTTTACAGCGTGTGTGTGGCCTGGCAGTGATGGTGTTGGTGGTGTCACTGTTGGGATCTGCTGGGGGCCAGAGGACGGGTGGGTCCAGACTCCACGGTATGGTCATGGGCTGGATGGACGGTATGAACAGTATGGCCTCCAGGATCGGCACGGGAGTCTTGAGGTCAGTCTGTTTAGTCGGCCAATAACCCACACATCCATCTACTTTCCTTCACTAGAATTGACACCTTTGGCTAAGTTATTTATAGATTGGTGTAGTTTGGTAACCAGAGACTTGTTACTCTCTGGGATGGAAATACTTTGCACTTGTATAAAGTTCCTGTAGCATATCACATGTTCCTGTATACGTAACATCCGAGTGATAAATGTTATGGTGGTCGTGCCTTCACAGATCTCTGGGAGTGGAACGTCCAACAATAGTGAGACAGCTGCCGGCAGGGGAACAAATTAACATCGCACGCCATCCCAGACCTCAAGGGGACAACTCCCTGGCACCAAATGCCCCTCGCCCTGGCATCGTGCGACCCGGTAAGGAGCAGAAGCAGCAACGTCGCAACAACCGCCTCACCTTCCGTCAGTTGTGGATAGTGCCATGTCTGGTATCTCCAAAATGCTGCCCAGGCTTCGTCGTAGGACATTCAACAACAACTACCACGTTCGAGACCGGCGTCAGGTAAGGGACTGGGCGACTGATAGGTATGGGTCAGAGTACGGGGTTGATTCTTCAATATCGTCGGCTTCCTCGCCTGGGAAATCCATCCATGTCACTGTCAACTTGTACGAGGAGAGCCAAGGGAAGCCAGGATCCAAAGATGGTGTCAAACAAGGGGTCAAATCTCGTGGGAGGAGTCCAAGCAAGGAGGAGGAGAGGAGGAGGAACTACAAATTACCAGAATGAAGTAGAAGGAGGGATGGAAGTGACTAATGATGAGCCTGATGGACACTCACTGACGATCACACATTACCCAGATCACACCGTCCACGTCCAACACCATGACACAACCACCTCCACACACCATCACCAAGACTACACCATTCCCTCCACACATGATCACCAGGACTACACCATTCCTTCCATACAGGATCACCAAGACTACACCATTCCCTCCACACACCATCACCAAGACTACACCATTCCTTCCATACAGGATCACCAAGGCTACACCATTCCCTCCACACACCAAGACTATACCATTCCCTCCATACAGGATCACCAAGACTACACTATTCCCTCAGGTTCTCCCTCACACGACCAGCAGATGACAACAACGACGACAACAACTAAGAGACCCTTCCATGTTAACGATTGGCCTCACATTGACTCCTCACTAGAATTCCCAGATCTGGATCACTTTTTCACCTCTGAGTTCGAAAGTTACCCTGGATGGCAAGACGAAGGTGATGTGGTTCCAGCCTCTGAGGACTCCACCCACCATGACCCTAACCCCTACAACCCCGGGGACAACTTGGAGAGCATCACATCTGACCTGAACGAGGAAGGCACCAGTGGCTACCAGGAGTTTGATAGCCAGGATGAGTTAGGCGACGGTCGGAACCTGCAATATAAAAATGGTTTCGTTCAGGGTTACCAAAAGGGTTATGACGATGGAGAGAGGGGAAACACTCACGTCCAGGGAAGTAATGGAACACCAGGATATACAATGGCTGGTGGCAATGGTGGCCCAGATAATAATAATAATGGTGGATGGAGTTATGGGAGTAGTAGTGGTAATAGGAACCCAAGTAACGATGGTTGGATGAGTTGGAATGGTAGTGGTGGACAACAGGGAAGCCATCCTGTAAATAGCTACAGTGTTAATATCCCTAACAATAACCCAAGTACTGTAGGATCAGGGAATACCTACTCAAACCCAAATACAGGTGGATACAGCAACACTAACCAGGGTACAGGAGGATACAGTAACAATAACCAAGGGACAGGTGGATACAGCAACACTAACCAGGGTACAGGAGAATACAGTAACAGTAACCAGGGTACAGGAGAATACAGTAACACTAACCAGGGTACAGAAGGATACAGTAACACTAACCAGGGTACAAGTGGATACAGTAACACTAACCAGGGTACAGGAGAATACAGTAACACTAACCAGGGTACAGGAGAATACAGTAACACTAACCAGGGTACAAGTGGATACAGTAGCAGTAACCAGGGTACAGGAGGATACAATAACAATAACCAGGGTACAGGAGGATACAGTAACAATAACCAAGGGACAGGAGAATACAGTAACAATAACCAGGGTACAGGACAATACAGTAACAATAACCAGGGTACAGGAGAATACAGTAACACTAACCAGGGTACAGGAGAATACAATAACAATAACCAGGGTACAGGAGGATACAGTAACAATAACCAAGGGACAGGAGAATACAGTAACAATAACCAGGGTACAGGACAATACAGTAACAATAACCAGGGTACAGGAGAATACAGTAACAGTGAAGTGGGTACGGGACCAGCTGGGTGTGGAGTAAGATGTCTGTGGGATGATCTAATGAAATATCTTGACCATTACAGTGAGAGAGGAGATGAGGAGGAGTTGGTGCAGGTGACGGACGTAGAGCCGACAGCAGCGACGGCAACAGTGGGAGGCATGGTGTTGTCAGGCGTGCATGGGTCAAAGCTTCACAACTCACCACAACAACCAGCAACAACTACACGCTTCTCACCTGCACACGAGAGGGACAGGGACCACCAGACCTACCGACACACAAAACCACAACCACCACCACCAACAACAACAACACGCGTCTCATCTGTACACGAGAGGGACAGGGGCCACCAGACTCACCCCTACACAAAACCCCAACCTAAAATACAACACAACCGTAAACATTATATTAACCCCTACGACCGGTACCGTCAGAGGCCGAGCTCCACCACCAGAGGGCGAGGTGATGCTGGTAGACCTTCGTATGGCTCCTCCTTGGGAACTCACCATCAACCCGGCCCTCCTTACTCCACTTTCCCCGTCAGGTTACACAACATAAGGTACAGATCCTAGACACACTGATGAGGTTAGTCAGTAGCATTGTGTGTTCACGGCTTCACTTTACATCATTGATAGAGATAGGTTTTTTTTATCGTTTTCAGAAGGATGGCACTCTTAAGTTTTATTACTTTAGTAAATTCAAATTAAAATCATAAGTAACATTAGGTTTAGCTAATGTCAGTATTTAGATGGATTTTCCTGTCCAAACCCAAACTGATTATTTTATACTTGGTACCAACGTGGTGATCCAGTTCTGGACAACAACAAAATTGTTCTTTCCAACCAGTTCCAAAGCAGGTCGATTTTATCCTATTTAGCATAATGCCGTGTATTTCATTTAGCATCCTGCCGTGTATTTCTATCAAAGGTAAGATATTTTATTCATGGTGAGAATGATTCTAACACTGAGACGCTCATCTTAGGGATATTTAGGAACTGTTCTCTGTTAACCGGAAATATTCTTGTTGATGAATTGAAGGGTGAGTGATTCCTCCAAACTATGACGGGAAACAGACTTTGGTACTTTAATGAGGGATCTGTTTGTTGGCATAGTTTGGAGGAATCAGTAGCCCACCAAAGGAATCTTCTGTTAAGCAGATAACTAATTCACTAGCACATAATGACGGACAGAGAGAGAGAGAGAGAGAGAGAGAGAGAGAGAGAGAGAGAGAGAGAGAGAGAGAGAGAGAGAGAAAGGGGGGGGGGGGGGAGAGATAGTAAGTTACTGTATAAGTCTTCTACACCACGAGAAAAATGATTAGTGGGTTCACCTTCTCAGTCGTGTTGGGAAATAAATACGTTCTTGGATTAAACTAAAACTGGTAGTCCCTGTTGATGGTAGATAAATCAGCATCCACTCCATCCAACACACACACACACACACACACACACACACACACACACACACACACACACACACACACACACACACACACACACACACACACACACCTGTATAATTATCCATACAAACATACATCTGTGAATACCTTTGCTACTGACAACAACTGCATGGTGTGGTTCTAGTATATTATAGGTTTGTGTGTACATAGGCATGCCAATATTGTTACTTATTCTTGTTTGTTTGTTTGTTGACATTCTCTCTCTGTTATTATTTGTACATATGTTAATACTGTTGTTTACTCCACTAACACCATAGTACCGTCGGTATAGTTCACAAAATTAACCAATAGATTTAATTAAAGGCATCTGTATGTCAAGATGTTATTGACTTTGATTAATATTATCAAATTAATTGACCCAAAATATATTATATGGGGAGAGCATAGTTTTGGTGCATTGGAATGCCTTGATTCCTCCAAAGTATGCCAGGAAACAGGACCATATTTACAACAATAATGGTGGCCTGTTGTCTGGGATAGTTTGAAGGAATCAGTTGCTCCAGATTTACCAAGAGTGTGCTGCCTAACCCCTTAAAGTAATGTCAGGAATTTCACTGTACTTTCTGACTATTAAAACAAACTAATAATTAAATACCCAACTGGACTAACTGATGTGTACACTGTAGATGAAATAGTCACACTAATCATTGTTATTTAGTGTATAATAGTGAAGGATGATGAATGATGCTGGTGGTACTGGAGGCCTTAGATATACAGTGAATAATAATTACTTGTACCCCTGACTTTATTGTTCACTCAGGTACTCATTAAATACCACCAAATTAATGTTTTCCCTTGGATTCTGTTATTCATTACACCTCTTCTTCATTTTACACTCATTGAACACCAAATTATTTTTTTCATTTGGATTCTGTTATTCATTATTCACCACTTCTTCATTTTACACTCATTGCAGACCACCAAATTTAATGTTTTTCCTAAGGTTGTGTTATCATTACCATACATACATACAGACTAAGTAATTTAATGAACCTGTGCTAAAAGGATAGATATGTTGTGCTAAATTTAATCATCTTATATCAAAGGCCTACTGTACTGTATAATTATAACTTCCTTATGTTTGTTGTTATTATTGCTTCAAGTTATAGTGTGAGGTGTTACATATAGAAAAGGGAAATATTAAAAAACAGCAGGATTTGAACAGGAGGGGAAACACAGTGATAGATTTATGGGGGGAAGGGAAGGGAAGTGTTGGTAAATCTGGAGCAACTGAATCCTCCAAACTATTCCAAGCAACTGAACACTGTTATTTTTGCTATTCTGGTCCTATTTCGTGGCATACTTTGGAGGAATCAAGACACTCCAATGTACCAAAAAAAGAATTACCACCTTAATAAAGAGTTAGTGGTATAGATTGATGCATTGGAGTGCCTTGATTCCTCCAAAGTATGTCAGGAATCAGGACCAGATGAACAAATATAATGGGAGCCTGTTGCCTGGAGTAGTTTGGAGGAATCTGTTCATTAACCGGAGACTGTCTTGTTGGTAAATTGAAAGGCTACTGATTCCTCCTAACTATGCCAGAAAACAGACGCCCTTTGTGGTACTAGTAGGGAATGATCTGTTTCCTCGCATAGTTTGGAGGACTCGACAAAACAATCGCAACTTAATTGATGTATAACTACCGATCGATAGTTAGCCTCCCTCATTAAACCTTACTAACCACCCAACCATCCAACCACCTAACCATCCACCCACTCACCCTCCCAACCAACCACCTAACCAACCAACCATCCACCTAACCAACTAACCAACCTACCATCCACCCACTCACCCTCCCAACCAACCAACCAACCACCCAACCGACCAACCAACCAACCACCTAACCAACCACCCACCCACCCAACCACCTAACCAACCAACCAGCCTGTAATATAAGTAACTGTGTAGTATTTTGTCCTGACATGAAGGTAAATTTCAATAGCCATACAAATAATTATCATAGACTTGGTTACACCTTTATTATTATTATCTACGATCACTTATAGTTACCCTTTGCTGTAGGTATTATTATAAAGTAGTGGTTTTGGATATTTACCTGTTCAGTCGCAGTCCAACATTCATTTATTGACAGTTCTGGTTAAAGTTTGGAAACCGGTGTCAATCCTTTTTCAACTGTCCCTACTTTTCTTTCCTTCGTGCTTGCCTGCTTGTTGTCCACTCGTGATACATCATTTCTGACCCGAGTGTGAGGAGCAGAAAGCTTCGAATAGCCTGGTATTGTTCATTTTCTCCATGCACAGTACACCTATAGAGGCTGAGTTCGAATGCAGGGTATGTGTGTGTGTGTGTGTGTGTGTGATGCCTGCCGTTCGTCTCTGGTCAGGTATTATGTATCATGAGTGTCCCTCTTTCCTCGTCCTATATGGGTTCCTTACAGACGTCCTACAGTAAGGCGGTGTTCTCTCATTCTTGTTATATCAATGGAAATGCTCCAAGAAACAGATGTTGGATTGCAAACGTAGAATAATACATGATAATAACATTACTTTGTAGTGTAGAGTCGGCTGGGCTGGTCTTGGCCATTAAATACATTATAATAATATCAGATAGGCCTACTTGTAGTATAGACTCGGCTGGGCTGGTCTTGGCCATTAAATACATTATAATAATATCAGATAGGCCTACTTGTAGTATAGACTCGGCTGGGCTGGTCTTGGCCATTCATTTTTGTACAAATATATTTGCTTCTTGTTGAACTAAATAAAAAATAGAGACTTTTCTTAAATCCCCTTTATTTGTTAATCTGGTGTTTGTTTGGGATTTAGAAGGAAGTGAGGGATAAGAGGGAGGGAAAAACTTCTATTTCAACAGTAAATGCCTGGTCACATGAGCGATAATTTCGGTAATAAATCACCGGCAGCATTAATTCGGTCTAATCTCGGCAATAATTCCCGAGTTTTCGGTAACACGAGTTTGCTCGTCATAAAATGCCGATTTTGAGAACCTTGGGACTAGACTTGATCCATCTGAGATGATATTGAACATATAAATATATTAATAATATCATAAATGCTGATGAAATTATAAAATTATATTATATGGGTGCGGCACAATGATAAGTATTTAAATAAAGACAGTTCTTCAGCAATAACTAGTGTATAAAACTATAAACCAAGGTAAATAATCCGAATACCAATTTATATTAGTTTTCGGTAAAATCTGTTCTCACTTCCGTTCTCTCTCAGAACCCAACGTCACGTGTAAACACTCTAGTAGAGCAGTAGAAGACTCACTGTATAACGGTTCACTAACAAAACCACCTATAAAAACATACTAGACAAGAAACATCAGACAATCCATCACGTTCAGGTACGGTCACATAAACCTATCATGTGTGTGTGTGTGTGTGTGTGTACAGGGACGGTCACATAAACCTATCTTGTGTGTGTGTGTGTGTGTATAGGGACGGTCACATAAACCTATCGTGTGTGTGTGTGTGTGTGTATAGGGACGGTCACATAAACCTATCGTGTGTGTGTGTGTGTGTGTACAGGGAAGGTCACAACTCACAAACCCATTTTAAGGAAGTAAATATCTTGTTGGTAAATTTGAAGGCTACTGATTCCTCCAAACAACACAAGTATATTAATTTGCCACTCGTAAAATGAAATAAAAGAGAAGTTAATTCATTTTCCCCATTGCTGTAATTCAATTTGTGGTTATTGTGTGTGTTCAATAATAACAATAATTAGCCTTTATGTTATCCTTCAAGAAGTGATGATTAAGGCAACACGACTATTAATTGCCGCACAATATACTATACAGCCATAATCAAATAACCACCGACACTTTCCTTCTCTCATACAACACTTAACGTCAACTCGACACCCTCATTTAAATCAAAATCATACACGTGTTGTTCTTTATTACCAAGATATTTATTACGATGGAAGGAAAGTGTTGGTGGATATTTGATTGTGGCTGTACAGCCATGGGTGATAGTGCTTGACCAGGGTCCAAGGAGTGTTGGAGAGTAACCGAACTGAGTTCGAAAACATGAGTCTTCTAAACCTCCCTCAACGTTGAGAATGGTTTGGAAAATTCACTTGTTCGAACTCTGTTCAGTTACTCTCCAACACTCCTTGAGTCCTTGTGGTCAAGCACAATCAGCCATGACTGTACTTCCCCAGAAGACCCTGTGATCGTGTATGAAAATCGGAGGCTTCTGACTCCTCCTGACCATGCCACGAAACAAGCTCCTTCCAGATAAGTGGTGTTTCGTGGCCATATTTGAAGGACTCGTGTACACTCGTGATCCAAAACATGAATCCAGGCTTGCTTCGAATAGCCTGATCGAGTATTAAACAAGTTCAAGCAAATATTAAACAGGATACACGTTGTAATTGGTTCACTAGTATTTCAAATGATTCCAAACTTCAACAACAAGGCCTGGATACAAATTTTGGATTGCGAGTGTACAGCCACAATCAAATATCCACAGACACTTTTCTTCCATCACGGTAAATATCTTGGTAATAAAATGCAACACGTATATGATATTGCAGCACCTCATAATAATAATAATAATAATAATTGAGGGGGTTGAGTTGACGTAAGGTGTTGTTGTATGATTAGATTTTGATATGATACCGATTTATTTTACGATAGAAGGAAAGTGTCGGTGGTGGATATTATTTTGATTGTGGCTGTACATACATACCTCCAATTTTCTGACTGCATCACACAAGGTCCCTTCATTTAAATACTTCAGAAAAAATGTGTAGCGTTGAGTCCCATTGAGGCAGATGTGGAGCGTGACCCACTTTTGTCATCTTTTCTCCTCCACACACCGTTGTCAATTTATCGATGTGTGTGCGTGTGTGTGTGTGTTTGTTTCACGGTCAGTGGGCTGGTCGTTACATGAGTTTCCGGTGTAGGTTATTATTATTTTTTTTTGGTAACAACTTCCACTCCAAATAAATAAATAAATAAATAAATAAATAAAAATGAAAAATAAATAAATATCATAAAAACATAAACACACTATCAGGCCTTTGAAAAACTGCGGTGTCAGCACACACACACACACACACACACAGAGACAGACACACACCCACACACACACACACGACCACACACAAACGCATACATAGACCCACAAACACAGACACACACAGACACAAACACACACACACACACACCCACAGACCCACACACAGACACACACACACACACACAGTTTCCCTTTATGCCTCCATACAAAAACAGGAGGATAAAAACAGCAAGAGTCTTCGAAAGGCGGATGAAAAAATTTGGTACAGGCGTGTTATGACCTGGATACGCTGGTCAGACCATTTTAAAACACACTATTTTCTCACTCGTTTTGTATATAGATTATTTCAGGACGTGGAAGTCACAGATGATTACGTCCTCATTGATGATAATTATGTATATGTATGTATGTTATGTATGTGTTTGTGTATATATGTATTCATGTATGTATGTGTATGTGTACGTATATATGTATATATGTGTGTATGTATTTATGTATGTATGTATGTGTATGTACCGTATGTATGTATGTATGCATGTATGTATGTGTATGTGTACGTATGTATGTATATATGTGTGTATGTATTTATGTATGTATGTATGTATGTGTATGTACCGTGTGTATGTATTCCTCGGTCATGTATGTATATATGTATGTATTTGTGTGTGTATTTATGTATGTGTGTATGTATATATATATATATATATATGTATGTATGTATGTATTTATGTATGTGTGTGTGTATGTATGTGTGTATGTATGTGTGTGTCCAGGAAAGTGGTGAACATACAGTTTGTTTAGGACTAGTCTGAAGGATGAAAAAATAAATAAATAAATGAATCAATTTACAATGGGCTCGTAAATGTTGCAAAGTTTATTATTATTAACAATATTATTTTCGTTGGAACATTATATTTATTTTATTTACCAATATATTTGTTTATTTATTTATTTTTTTGGTGGAGCAAGATTTGAAGTGAACTTTTTCCAGCAAGAAACGAGAACTTTCAAAGTTTGGGCACAGTTTCTCTTGCCTAAATGTGTAGTTCACTCATGCCTGAAATAAGATAGTTTTGTATGTGTGTATGTGTGTGTGTGTGTGTGAGAGAGAGAGAGAGAGAGGGGGGGAGAGGGAGAGAGAGAGAGAGAGAGAGAGAGAGAGAGAGAGAGAGAGGGAGAGAGAGTGTGTGTGTGATTAAATCTGGAAAAAAATTCGCCTTAGTTTCTTAGTGTTAAAATTATTGGTCGAATTTCTTGTTCATAGTAGCGTTTATAGTAACCTACTTTGTCCTCTTATATGGCTGTTACGTGCGGGGCGGAAACACACATACAGGGAGAGAGAGAGAGAGAGAGAGAGAGAGAGAGAGAGAGAGAGAGAGAGAGAGAGAGAGAGAGAGAGGGAGAGAGAGAAACACACACACATACAGAGAGAGAGAGAGAGAGAGAGAGAGAGAGAGAGAGAGAGAGAGAGAGAGAGAGAGAGAGACAGAGAGAGGGAGAGAAACACAGAGAGACAGAGAGAGAGAAACACAGAGAGACAGAGAGAAAAATAACACACACACACACACACAATGTCTCACTCATACCCAAGCTGCGAGGAACCTGGAAGTAAGGAAGGAAGGAGTTCTGGCTCAATGAACGTGATAATATGTAGGTAGTGAGTTGCTGAATGGAGTGACGAGAAATGTGTAAAAGATGCTATGATCATTTCCTAATATATATGTTTTGTTTTTTTTTCATTTCCTAATACGCTGTTATGTTTTTTTTTATTTAATATAGGATGAAAGAGTGAGAGGGAGTTAAAGATGCTAGATTAATTTCGTAAAGGAATGAAGGGAAGGAAGGAGAATGGAGGGAAGGGTTAGGTAGGGAAGGGAGGAGACAGAAGTTAAAGGAATGGAGGGAAGGGTTAGGTAGGGAAGGGAGGAGACAAAAGTTAAGGGAATGAAGGGAAGGGTTAGGTAGGGAAGGGAGGAGACAGAAGTTAAGGGAATGGAGGGAAGGGTTAGGTAGGTAAAGGAGGAGAGAGAATAGTTAGGTAGGGAAGGGAGGAGAGAAAAGTTAAGGGAAGGGAGGGAAGGGTTAGGTAGGGAAGGAAGGAGACAGAAGTTCAAGGAATGTATGAAGGAAAGGGAGGAGAGATATAGGGCAACATAAGGAAAGGCATTATATAGGTAGTAAAGAGGAAAATATTTACCTTCCTCATACCAGCCATAGATAACTGTGTATTATTATTATTATACAGTAGGCCTACCTATATAATACAGTAGGCCTACCTGTATATACTTATATCCACAGGCATTATTCAAGGAGGAAGTAGTTTTGTGTTGGTAATTTTGGAGCAACTAAATCCTCCAAACTATTCCAAGCAACAGAGCAACATTATTTTTAAACTTAATTCTTGAAATGAAAATCACCCCGAAAAAAGTTCTAGTCAGAGAGAGAAAAGAAAAAAATATATATATATCTATCATTAACGTCATCGTATGTTGAGTTTAGAATATGTTTTTTATTATTATGATCATAGAAGAATTTTATCCACTTTAAATTGGTCGGAAAGGAATTCGAAAAACAAAAACAAAAAATAACCCAAATTAAATCATTACGCTCTCCGCTTTCCAAATTACGTGAAATAGTATATAATAAGAATGAAGAAAAAGAGTCACTAATAAGAATATAATGTTACCTCCTGCCAAACCTTCTTCTTTTATCCAGGGAGTGTTGTGATGTTGGTGGTGGTGGTGGTGGTAGTAGTGGTGGTTGTGGTGTTGGTAGTTGTTGTTGTGGTGGTTGTGGTGGTGGTTGTAGTTGTGGTAGTGGTGGTGGTGGTGGTGGTGGTGGTTGTGGTGTTGTTGGTAGTTGTGGTGGTGGTAGTTGTGATAGTGGTTGTGGTGTTGGTGGTAGTAGTGTTGGTTGTGGTGTTGGTGGTGTTGGTGATGTTGGTGGTGTTGGTAGTGGTGGTGGTGGTGAGGCAGTCAACAAAATCTGCAACAATGAAACAGTTTACTGCAATATTAGTGTAACACTCACGTTGCACACACACACACACACACACACACACACACACACACACACACACACACACACACACACACACACACACACACACACGCTCACACAGGCACTCACACACACACACTCACACTCATTTTCGCGCTTCATTTCCCTACATTTTATTTCATTTTTTTCTTCATTTTTTAGTGTGTGTGGAATGTCGTATCACAGCACGACTCCATTTCACTTCATTTTATTTTCATTGTGTGTGTGTGTGAATATGTGTGTGTGTGTGTGTGTGTGTGTGTGTGTGTGATAATAAGAGACGACTATTGAAACGAGTTGGAAATAAGAACAGGAATTCCATATTATCCCAACCCACTGACCTACTGCCTTCATTACATATATTATTACATTATTATTATTATTATTATTATTATTATTATTATTATTATTATTATTATTATTATTATTATTATTATTATTATTATTATTATTATTATTATTATTATTATTATTATTAGTAGTAGTAGTAGTAGTAGTAGTAGTAGTAGTAGTAGTAGTAGTAGTAGTAGTAGTAATAGTAGTAGTAGTAGTAGTAGTAGTAATAGTAGTAGTAGTAGTAGTAGTAGTAGTAGTAGTAGTAGTAGTAGTAGTAGTAGTAGTAGTAGTAATTAAAGTACATCTATCACACTATGTATTTTATTAGTATCTGTTGTAATACATAAATAAAGTTTGAATATAGAGAGCTAGAACCCATAAAATCGGTAAATCAAAGGTATAATCATAGCAACAAAATTTTTACCTTCAAGAGTGAAAATCTACATGTATGAAAAAAAAAAATATATATATAAAAAATCTGAATATGGGGCACAAGACTCGATTTTTTTTTTTTTTTTTTTTTTAAGGGGGAATGCGGCCGTAATATTCTAGCCACCCACGTGTAAAAAGCAGCGATCAGAAGCAGAAGTTACGGTGTTGATAAAAAAATATGCAGAAAATTACCCCCCCCCCAGTTCCCCCGCTCCCTCCTCCTTCCCCTCGCAAATAAAAAAAACTCCAGCGTTTGATGGTAAAAAAAATGGAACATCTACGAGAGAGAAAGAGAGAGAGAGAGGGAGCAAACAACGAACGAAAGAAAGAAAGAGAGAGAGAGAGAGAGAGAGAGAGAGAGAGAGAGAGAGAGAGAGAGAGAGAGAGAGAGAGAGAGAGAGAGAGAGAGAGAGAGAGAGAGAGAGAGAGAGAGAGAGAGAGAGAGAGAGAGCGCAAGAGCAAATACGAAAAAAAAAAAAAAAAAACGGACTGGGTCACACGAGTATATGTCAGAGAAACAACCAACCAACTCGACCAACCACCCAACCACCTCTTGGCTCAGAGTTGTGTTGGAGGTCGGAGTGAGTGCATGGTGCAGCTCTACTCAACTCAGTCTCATCCACACTCTAGAGTAGTATATATAACTTTAGCGTCGCCCCGTACAGTTGCGAATGTAATTACTGATACGTGAAAGGGAGACACACACTTGATACGAGGTCCCTTTAGCGTCGCCCCGTACAGTTGCGAATATAATTACTGATACGTGAAAGGGAGACACACACTTGATACGAGGTCCCTTCATCGAGTATATAGCTAATTTTTTTAATGGTATAGGATGAGACATTGTGCTGCGTATATTATATTATAGAGGTGTGTGCTATGTTATGAGTATGCTTGATAAGGGGCCTGTTTTGTAGTGTATCTGTTTCATATGATCGCTACTGTACATACACGAGTACTCATTCAGTACACACATACACACACACACACACACACACCATCATCATCTATTCACAGTAAAGAACTATATAATACATTGCAAGGTTTCATGTCTGTTTATATGTCTGTTTTTGTCCTCAATACCCTGAAGGTGGAGTTTGTGTTGGTGTGTAAGGCCTCGTCGATTCGTGTTGTGACTAATTTGTTTTGATTCGTGATGGGGAAGACTAATTGATGCTCACATATTTATTATACACCAGGAAAGTCAAGGGATGAGATTTTTGTCCGTAACTGCAGTACATCTTTCGTCTTGTGACTGTTTATTAAGTATCCTAAATATTTTCTTTGCATCAGTCTTTACTACAAAAAACCCGAACGATATACCAGATGAAAACACAGTCCAAAACGAAATTAATGACATTTTATTGACTCTGAAAACCGGACGTGAAGTGTAAACTTGGATTGGTATGTGTAGCAGTCGAGTGGCATTATAATAAGTGCGAATGGATGACACACAAATGAGCAATTTTTTTTTTTTTTTTTTTTTTTTTTTAATAATAATAATAATAATAATAAACGGTTTATTTAGGGGATGGCAGCCCGAAAGCTGAAAATATACATATTACAATATAATTGATTATGGTAAAGGTATTTACATAAAAATAAAATGTAGGCATTTACATGCATACATTGGTATGTACTGTATGTACAGTACAATAAAATTAATGGAGGTGAGAGTGTGTGTGTGTGTGTGTGTGTGTGTGTGTGTGTGTGTGTGTGTCAGTGCTGCAGTGGTGTTTTTTTCTCGCTTCCTCTTTGCCCCAGAATGAATACAGAAATGAAATGGGGTGTTTTTTTCTACTTTCAGTGTCAATGGAAGTAAGTAATAATAAGTTCCTTAGATGCCTGACCAGACCTTGAAACACTAACAACAACACCCCTTACAAATGATGAACTGGTGTAGGGGTAGTGTGAGTGTGTTGACGTACGACACGGGTACAACAACCACAACTACAAGAACAACAACAAGAATGAATAAAAGAGTGTACTGGATGGAGTCACTACGATCTACACAAACTCAAGTCCCCTGTTTACATCTACGTCTCTCCCTGGTGGTGGGGCTGCTCTTGTCAACACTCCTCACTGTCTCTTCTGCCACTACTACTACTACCACTGCTACTACTACTACTGCCACCGTCGAATCTACTGCCACATATGTCCCTGGAGGTAAGTGTGTGTGTGTGTGTGTGTGTGAGGGAAGGAGGAAAGAGGGGATCGGATGTATGTGTGTGTTGGAGAGGAGAAGTGGTGGGTCGGTTGAATGTATGGTATGTGTGTGTGTGTGTGTGTGTTGGAAAGAGAAGTACTGGTCGATCGTATGTATGTATGTATAATGTATGTATGTTGGATGGATATTTTTTTTTTTCTATATTAAAGAAGGTGAGGATCAAAGACTAAGGGGTAATACAGTGTTGATGGCAAATCTGGATCAAACTGATTACTACTCCAAAATTTCTAAGCAAAAGAAGGAATAAAAGAGAGAAAGGGGAGGGAGGAAGGAGGAGGAGGAGGAGGAGGAGGAGGAGGAGGGAAAAGAAAGCACTGGGATGGATGGTAATGAGTTTGTGGATACCGTTGGAGTCGAGTCAAGGTCACCTACTTCACTCCCTCCTCTCCAGCAACAAGTCTTTTAGTAGTTTCCTCTCTTGTTATTTTCTCTGTGATTTAATATTAGCCAAGTGATCCCTGTTCTCTTACTCCCCTTCCTATTAACCCTGCATATGGTCCCTCTTTCCATTAATCAGTATGTTGTCTGGGACTCGGACCCTTTTGTTTTGCATTAATGTATATATTTTCTCATCAATGAATATCAAGAGTGCATTTTGTGGCGACTATATCATCTGGTGTTATTCAGAGAAAGACACAAACATCTCCAGTCGTTGCTTAATGTGTGTGTGTGTGTGTGTGTGTGTGTGTGTGTGTACTATAGACTCTACAGGTGCATGTGCTTGGCTCCCCACAGGTTCAGCAGATCACTTCAGCCAGGACAAGGGCAGTAACGATGCAGTGAGACCGTACCAAGTGGACAACATCTGTAATATTGACGAGGCATCAGGGGAATACCACCTCCACAACACACACCACACAACAACAACACCAACACCAACACAACACGACCCGGATGTACACACAGCTAATGTAATACAAGATTTAACTACTGATGGTGCCTTTGTATACCCAGGAATTAATGATACCGATGGAGTATACACGTCTTTAGGTATTGGTGGTGTTGGTGTTGGTGGTATTAGTGGTGTTGGTACTGTTGTTCCTGATGGTGATAAACACGAGTTGTCTGTAGGTGATGGTGTTGATGATGGTGTCAGAAGGGTGGCGGTACTAAGTGATGGTGAGGCTGATGGTGTATGGGTCGTAGTAGAAGCAGGTGGAGATGATGATGATGATGGTGATGGAGGTGATGGTGATGATGGGGACAATGAACGAGAAAGTGGACATGATGATGATGATGATGGTCGTGTGAATAATGGACAGATGTTGGATGTAAGAGTTGGTGTTGGTGATGGTAGTGATGGTGGTGATGGTGATGATGACAGTGTTGATGGTGGCGAACAGGTGTTGTTTGATGTAGAAGGCGAACAGTCCCCAAGTAAAGAAAATCACGAGGAGCAGATGATGCAAACCAGTGAAGCAACAACAACAACAACAACAGCAACAACAGCAACAACGCCAGCACCAGGACCAGGGAATAATAAGGATGACCCCTGGGAACACCTACTCAGAAAACAAGAGAATATCGTGGAGAACTTCAGCCCAGACCTCGTGGAATACAAACTCCAACAACTCCAACACAACAGAATAGGTGAGTATCCTGCATGGCTACTGTATTATACTGTATATATATTCTGTATTTTGTTTTTTTTAGTTTGTATTTTTATAGTTGTGCGTGTGTATATATGATTTTATTTTATTATCAATTGTAGAGATAAGAATAATTGTTCATCTTACCTAACTTGGAGATAATAGAATTTGAGTATCGTGAGTATATTATTTTCTGGTGTGTGATTTCTCGATTACGTAGATAAGATGAAGTGATGTTGTCGCCTGTATAGGATATAATATTTTAGTATATTTTTACATGTAATTAATTCTACGTAATATTTTCCCCTGTGTGGCTGTGAGGAGGAGATTCAGGAAGCAACAACAACAACAATAGTAGTAGTAGTAGTAGTAGTAGTAGTAGTAATAGTAGTAGTAGTAGTAGTAATAGTAGTAGTAGTAGTAGTAATAGTAGTAGTAGTAGTAGTAATAGTAGTAGTAATAATAGTAATAGTAGTAGTAGTAGTAGTAGTAGTAGTAGTAGTAGTAGTAATAGTAATAGTAGTAGTAGTAGTAGTAGTAGTAGTAATAGTAGTAGTAGTAGTAGTAGCAATAATAGTAGTAGTAGTAGTAGTAGTAGTAGTGAGGGGCGACAGAGTGGACAAAGCCTTCTACAATACCTCCTTGGTTATCTGACGGGCTGGACGTCCCCCGCTACCATCACCCCCACCAACACACACCCCCAACACCCACCACCACCCCCAAGACCACACCCTAATCTCCGCCTCGCTCCTCCCACCACGCCTCCCACCACGCCCACGCCTACAGGTAAGACAGACAGACACAGACAGAAAGATAGTTATTCATTTATTTCCAGACACACACAGACAGACACACAGACAGAAAGACAGTTATTCATTTATTTCCAGACAGACAGATACAGACAGACACAGACAGACAAATACAGACATACATACACACAGACAGTTATTCATTTATTTCCACACATACAAACACAGACACACACACAGTTATTCATTTATTTCCAGTCACGCTCTGCATATTTCTAAGTAATAAATAGTTATGTCCAAATGAGAAAGAGATTTACTAAGCTCGCCAGATAGTGAGTGAGGTCGAGTATCATATGTTTATTTTTATATATTTTTCGTCCTATTAGTTGCCGTAATGGTAGGGCTTGAAAATGAGTTCCAGATAAGGATCATAATTGTGTATATATATTTTAGGATGGCGTTACATTTTCAAGAACAAAATAAAATAGAAATAAGAAATGAAAAATAAGTGGAATGTTGTAAGAAAGGTAACGGCAAGAAAGGAGAAAACGACAACAACCACAACAACCACAACAACAGAAACAACAACAACAACAACAACAGTATACTTTTTGAGAGATATGATCCACCCCCCACCCCCTTACTTACTCCCCCCTCCCCCACTCCCCCCCCCCCACTTACTCCCTCCTCCCTCCCTCCTTCCCTCCATCCCATGTCATGAAAAAGCCTCGACTCGAGTGTAATTTTTTTTAATACAATACAGGAAAGATGGACTGACTGACCTGCCTAGTACTAGTAGTGGTGGAGTATATGCCCTAGTAACCTACCTACCTAACTACCTACCTACCTGTCTACCTACCTACCTACCTACCTACCTACCTACCTGCCTGTCTACCTGTCTACCTACCTACCTACCTACCTGCCTGCCTGCCTGCCTGCCTGCCTGCCTGCCTGCTTACCTGCCTGCCTGCCTACCTACCTACCTACCTGTCTACCTACCTACCTACCTACCTACCTACCTGTGTGTGTCTGTGTTTGTTTTTTTTCTGTACCTGTGTGCGTGTTTTTTTTTTTTTTTTTTGCCTGTTTGTGTGTGTACGTGTTTTTTTTCCCGACCTGTGTGTGTTTTTCTCTACCTGTGTGTGACTGTGTGACTGTATTTTTTTCTCTACCTGTGTGTGTGTGGGTGTTTTCTTCTACCTGTATGTGTGTGTGTGTGTGTTCCTCTACCTGTGTGTATTTTTTTCTCTACTTGTACCTGTGTGTATGTGTGTGTGTGTGTTCCTCTACCTGTACCTGTTCTTGCCTGGCGCGGACAGATGAAATTTACGGTACTCTCATTCAGCGGTCAAGTCGATTTCCGTCCCAGATCCTCCTCCTCCACCCCCCCCTCCACCCCGCCCCGCCCCGCCCCTTCGATGATTCACAAACTATAATTATAAAGTTCGTATTAGATATACACGGACTCAAACATTTTTTTTTTTTTTTTTAAGAGGCTGGTGATTTTTCTGTTCATATTCCAAACTGCCCAATTACACTTTCATAAATCCATCCATATCTTTAGGTTATAGATAGAATTTCGAATGTGTGATGAAATTTATTGAGAGCCAGAGTATAATATAAACGTATTAGCAAGCAGATGTACAGTCACGAGCACTAATAAGTATACAGGTGTGCTTCGAATACCTAGAGACAGTAAATAAATAAATAAATAAATGCACAATTATAATATCTTCATTGGAATTATTTCGTTGGACTGTTCAAAGCATCTCCAACCAAATCTGCCTGTATACGTATTAGTGCTCGTGATTGTACTAACTATAGGGCACTATAAACAAGCACTCAAGCAAACAAGCAAGCACTCAAATAAACAAGCACTCAAACAAACAATCAAGCAATCACTGAAGCAAGCAAGCAGACTTATTAAGGTTATAACGGGTAGTGGAGCCCGTGGCCAGTAGCGGAGTAGCCTAGTGAGTGAGAAGCAGACAAGTAGGGTAGTTACTAGTTCCTTCCTCCTCCTCCTCCTCCTTTCCATCCTGCCCAAGGCTCATATATAGAGGTTACAAACATACACATAGAGAGGTCACAAACATATACATAGAGAGGTCACAAACATATATATAGAGGTCATAAACGTATAGAGGTCACAAATATGTAGAGGTCACAAACATATAGAGGTTACAAACATATAGAGGTTACAAACATATAGAGGTCACAAACATAATATTCTGAGAGAGAGAGAGAGAGATAGAGAGACAGTACAGCACATGCAGGAACAGTAATAACTAGTAGCTAAGACTTCATCCTCGTAGTAGAATACAATGATATACTGTTAGGGATGATTATAGGAAGGTAAAACGTCTCTGAGAAACTGCCTCCATTGTTATGCTTTTTTGTTATTGTATCCGTGACAGCAACTCCATCCATCCATCCCTGTGACCACCTGCCTGCTGACTACAACCAGTGGTGAGCTTAAGGGAGAGAATACTTTTGGTACATTGGAGTGCCTTGATTCCTCCAAAGTATGCCAGGAAACGGGACCAGATTAACAAAAATAATGGTGGTCTGTTGCTGGGACTAGTTTGGAGGAATCATTATCTCCAAAAATGTCAAAAACTATACCCTCCCCTTAACCCTTCTTTATAATGTAATGTACAGTATACTGTTTATTGGTTTACCTTTTCTTATCATATATACCACTGTATATTAATTTACCTTTTCTTATAATGTATTTATAGTTTTACTTTTTCTTTCTACCTTTTATTCTTTGCATTTTACGTGGCAAAATTATACCGAGTCACTCATTAATACTGTAGTTTAATTGGTATTGTTGAAATACTTCTTCGAGGGAAAAATAGTTCTCTTCGTTGCTCAGTTGGCTTTATTTTGGAGTGTGAATATATCCTTTTCATTGACAAGTAAATTTAATTATACCACCCTTAGCATTTTTCAGAGATATTAAAACAAACCAAGAATTGCCCCACCTAACATTTGCTCAATAAAGAATTAAAGTCCCATCATGTCTACAACTTCTAAATATTACTGGTACTTGCATGGTGTTTCAGGCTGAGGAAAGCTACGTCTCTGAAGGTGTTGGTGGGTGGTGGGGGCGTGGCAGGACTGGCGGCCCTCGGTACACTCCTGCAGCTGGGGGAGGAGGACGTACTACTGCTGGAGGCCACGGACAGACTAGGAGGACGACTCACTACCGTCAGACATGGTAATAAATTAAGGGAGATCTTAAATGAGGAGGAGGTTGATTACACAAGTCTCCCAAAATTTTGTAATGTAATTCTTATTCATGCAGATTCATATATCACTACACAGGTTTCCAAAATATTGTAATGTATTTCGTATTCATGCAGATTCATATACTGTATCCACACTGTTTGTTATTTACTTGAACAGGCAGCTGGGTGGTGGATGAAGGACCAAGTGTCATTCAGGGTGGTGAGAACAACCCACTCTATCAGATAGCCAGAGAGGAGGGACGTCTTGGTGACCCCATTGAGGACATCGTACCTAGTCAGTATAACTTTAAGACTTACTCAGTACTGTACTGTATCTAATTTTGTTTTTTTTCTTTTTCCAATAAGTGAAGATCTTATTGATAATGTTCTAATTTGATCATTATAAGTACAGTACTGTATAATATAGTATAATTCTTTACTTTAATTGTACTGTAAATCATGTGTTCTCAATTTGTACCCATAAATAGTATTTCTGTCATTATTACAGTATAAATTTTGGACAATTATAGGATTTCCTTCCAACAAGAAAAAATGTATGGTGGTAGAGAAACATTTAAAAATTGTTAGCAGCATATTTGTATGTGTGAAATGTGAGTAGGCTATAGTGTGGTGTATAGGAGTGTGAAATATGAGTATAGTGTAGTGTATTGTCTACAGGTAACCGTGTGGTGTATAGCAGTGGGCAGAGAGTGAGCTTAACAGTAGCAGAACAACATGCTGGTGTGGAACAACTGGCTAAGATGGACATGACACACAAACTCAACCACTACTATGGCAGACCACTTGGAGACCTCTACAATGATATGTAAGAGGCCAGGGGAAAATTAAGGTCGTCACATTAATTTATTTTCTAGTATATTTTAACAGTTTCTGCTTGTTTCAATCAATAGAGATAAAAATACTTAATGCTTATTAAATTTAATGACAAGAGTTAATTGTATCATTCAAATAATCTGGTGATAACCCAACCATATTCTCTTATTCAGAAGCAGATGTTTATGATTAAATCAATATAATTATTAATCTTTGGATATCAGTATACTGTAGTGTGTTTACTGTACTATAGTTGTGTGTACTGTACTGTACCTATAGTTGTGTGTACAGTATTGTACTTATAATCTAGTAATGGACAACAGTGGAAATGATTGAGAAGGACACTTACTTTTTTCCAGATACAACACAATGTGGGGTGATATTGGAGATGAGATGGATCAAGATGCATCCAAATACATACTTCACCAGGCAAGTTGATGCTTTAACAAGGTGAACATTGTGGGAATTCCAAGTACAATATTAACCATTGGATTCAAGTACTGTCAGTGGGATGTACAGTATGTACGCTGTAGAAGTTTGCTCTCAGCGTTTGCCTCCCACTCCTACACATACTGTATTCATGTGTAGTGGAGGAGTGACTTCTTTAATAAATGTGTCATGGTTTGTTGGTTTCATACTGATGTTCACATAGAGTCAGAGGCATCGCACTTACTTTATACACTCCTTTGAGACTCCTGGAATAATTGGTTGTAATGACACAAAGAAAGATCCTGATCTAGTTTTATTTTTTTTCATTGCCACCAAATGTTCAGTCACCAATAAAAGTGGTTTGATTGCTATTCTATTCCTGTCTTCCAAGGGCAGGGAGTGCAACAGCATCATTTCAGCTGGTAGAAAAAAAAAAACGTTTCTGTTAAACTTAAGTGTATCTGGCATGGTCACAAGATGCAAACAATTTTATTTTTTTACTAATACTTATTATTTTATTTTTTTCAGACTGTGAGCAATGAGTTTGGAGCCGACAGCTGGCGCAACTTTTCTGCCCGTGATGCTGACAACTTTCAGCCCCTTGGTCAACATCATGGCTGGAAAGGTGGGATGGACGGCTTCATTAAGTATTTATTGGTAAGAATCTGAATACAGTATTTCTATAGTGGTTAAATTTTGTTGTTGTTGTAAAATGTATTTTTGGTCTTAGTAGAATATTCAGTATACTGTACATACTGAAGTTTTTAAATCTTTTCTGTAATGTTCTAGTAGACATAAGAATCATTACAAACCAGAATACTGGGGGGGATAATCTATTATTCTTTTATTGAAATGTAACTTGAACCTTTAATCTTGAACCATGGCTTTGGAAAAATATCATATATACCTCTATTTCCTAAACTTCAGTAAAGTACTGTAAAGTATTTAACTTTTCTCGAGTGAGGGTTACACATTTTATAATTAGATAACTACCATCCCTTTGTTCTCATCAAGGCCAAGATTCCCCCACGGAAGATTCGGATGGCGAGCCCCATTTGTAAGGTGTTCTGGGATGTGGGTGGTGGACGGCAGGTGTTGGTAGTGACTGCTGATGGATCTTCTTACTTGGCACAACATTTGGTGGTCACACTGCCACTTGGAGTATTGCAAGAGAGACATTCATACACTTTTGTCCCAGCACTCTCCACCACCATCTACACTGCCCTCATGGTGGGTCTTAATTACCTTCCTACTTATGTACTGTAGATAACCTGAGTTCCATAATACATAGTCAATATTATTCAAGATAAATGATCCAGGAAAAAATGTCTCATAATCTTGATTTAAAAGTGATGTCATAGATTGGGCAATTATGATCTTCAGTATAACAGTGACACAATGTAGGAAAGAGATATTCTTTGAGGTATGTATACAGTAGTGTACAATAAATTGTAAGCATGTACATATTTAATATGCATACATATGTTTCTTCATATACTGTATATATTTATATACAGTACAATATTGCCCTATGTGTGTATATTACAGGGTGTCCAGCCTGGGGCAGTGAACAAACTAGCACTAGGGTGGGCAGTTCCATGGTGGGGCAGTCAGCCATTCAACATGCTCATATTTTGGAAAACCTTTGCCTTTCCTCCCGAGATGGTGAGATATTGTTTTCGTTTTTAATCCATGAAAGAAACAAAACGGTATACTCCGGTTGACTGTTAAAACTTTCTCCTCTTTAGATAAGACCTCAGATGCCTTGGAAATATAAAAAAAGAACTGTTATTATAGTTGGTGTCAAGAATAATTCACATGTGGAATATGAAATGAATATGATTCTACTAAGTGAGAATATTTAGTTGTACTGACAATACAGGAGAGTTCCATTCCTCCCTGGAAGGTTATCATGGGTATTCTCTGGTAACCTAACAGCACAAGAGGTGAGTGGTAACAGTGCATTAACCACATTTCTGCCTGTGAGGAGTGTGAGTAAAACTAAAATGTATTGTGTTACAGGAATGGGTGTCAAGTATTGTGCAGGTAAAGAGTGTAAGTAACTACCCGGCTCAGATGGAGGTGACGGTTACTGGAGCAGCTTCTCGAATGATGGAAACTCTTGATCCTGAAACAGTCATCACGCATCTCATGGCATTCCTTCGTTCAGTCAACAGTGCCTTTGTGATTCCTCTTCCACTATTCTTCCACAGGTTTGTACAGAATTTATAATAATAGTTATGCAGTAGTTGTGTTAGGTTTGTAAATAATTACAGCACTGAGTACCTGTTTAAGTTATCAGAAAAAGTGCAGTTTCAAAATAACTTATTCTGAATCTACATTATGATGACTGGTAGAAAGTCAGAAAGTCACCATGCCGAATGAGATGGAGCCATCATGTCGGTCACTGTCATTTCTCTTCCATTTGCCTCTGAGAAAGATACAGTTTTATTGTATGCAACTTTGTCTGTTTTCATCAGGTCTAAGTGGACCAGTAACATGTGGGCTCGTGGGTCTTACCATTCATACGTCACCATGGGAGGATACTCATATGGCCTCCATGATCGCGGGGCTTTCATTCCAAAACTTGTCAATTCTAAAGGCATCCAGGCAAGTACACATATTTACTGTTCATTGAGTATTTGGTGTTTTAGAGTGAGGATCTACATCATGTATATAATGTTTTTAATGAAGACTTACAACATTGTACAGAACTTGGTGTTTATAGTGAATATTTACATTTGATGGTTGAGAAGCTTAATAATCTGTGGTAGTCATATGAAAGATGGACATTTTTTTCCATTCTTAGACAGGTTATACTGATTTTTGTTGTCCTGTATGCCAATGGAAAAAGTAACTTTTGTTGACAGACGGTGATGTTTGGTGGAGAGCATACTTCCACTGATCGCTATGGTACGGTGGATGGAGCATTTCTATCTGGGGTCAGAGCTGCACACTGGGTCATTACACAACTTGACCAGGTTTGTTCTAGCTTTTCAAAATTTGCTTTTTATACTTCACATGAGAGTTGGGCTGAATAGTTGATATCTATGAAATATATAGGTTAGATAATGAACACAGAGTTTCTGCAATATGAATGTAATATTACTTAATTGTTTAATGCCTGATGGCCCTGATCTTGTACATTACAGAAGTGGAAGCATGCTGGAGGACAAAATCTGTTTTGCCGACAAAACATACCACTCAACTACTATGATCTTTACAAGGACCCATCTTCATTCTACCAGAAGGCAAATAAATTCTGCGAACCAAAATATGACAGTGAAGAAGTATTAGTGAAAAGTCAGAAGAAAAATAAGAGGAAGAATAATCAACGAGTGAATGTGCAAGGAAAAGAAAATGAAACTAAGTCCCCTACCTTGGATAACCAAACACCAGATATTCCAGTGTTCACACACCATTTACCGGTACTGGGGATTGGTCTGGTCACAGAAACACCAACTTCTCCACACAGCTACAGGATTCCCCTACGGCCATCAGACTTAGCTGGTAAGGAGACTGTTGACACCCAGTTTACCAATATAGAGAGCAGGATTCACACTGGAAACTTTTACTTGCCAGATGTGATGGATGGAGTGAAGGCAACAGGTAATGGAAACCTATTTATTCAAGACACAGTGGGGACAGTAAAGAGAACAGATACCATAACCTATGCTGATGATGTTGTGGATGATCTCATTAAGTTAGTTGGCCAGCAATATGACGAGACTAAGGAAAGGGGAAACAACAAACGAAAAAATAATAAACCAAAACAGAACAGAAACAGAAATTCATCCAACAATTCTCAGAACAGAAGAAAGGACTCAAAATGGAAAAATAGAATAAGAGAAAATCAGCGACCATTTCTTTCGGAAACAGTAATAAGTCCCCCAGTACACGATGAGACCACAAGTGTTCTTGACATCTCTGATGGCCAAACACACGTCCACTACCACTTTAAAGACCTCAGAAATAGGAAAAAAACTCCTCCTGAAGTTGCAATTGATACTACTACCATGAATGTAAAAGACAATGTGCCATTATATACAAATGGAATATTAGGAAATGATCAAGGGCATTTATCTCAGAGGCTTAGTGGAACACAGCATGATAGAATAAAGTCGGTAGATGAAACTCCAGATACTGAAGGGAGTTTGCACCAGCCTGATGTTAACCCAAATTTATTGAGCATAATAAAAATAATTACTGCACTCACAAAAAGAGGTCACAACTCCTCTGAAATGCATCCCACCAGGAAAGGGAACCATTCTTCTGATGTTACACTTGTAAACACTTCCACATCATCATCATCATCATCACCTTCAGTATCCCAAGTGGTTCCTGAAATTCTTCTTCCGAGTCTTCAAGGAAATCCTGAACTGGGGTCTACATCCCCTGATCCTTTGACGGCATATATAATGAACATGCAGCATCAAGGCTCAGACCCACATAAATTCAGCAGTAACAAGAGAATAATTAAGGGAAGCAGAAGAAACAAAAGAAATAAAAAACGAAAGAAAAATAGAGATGCTGAGAGACCGAAGTTACAGCTTAAGAATAAACCAGACCAATTAACAGAGCAACTGAAAGATATAGCAAGGGATTATGTTAAAGAAATGCAACAAAATCCTAATGCAATGGATAGCACTCACAGCAACGTGAACTTATCAAATGATGAGGGGGATTTAAAAGTAATACAGCCCAAGAGACCACCTGTGATATTCCCTCAAGTAGGCATATCCCACAGCATTCCATCCCTTCACACCAAGGCAACTGGAAATACCTTTAGTTCTCTGCTTATCCCTCCGCGAGATGTATTAACACGGTAAACGTTGGCCCAAGTAACATTACCAGCATCAGCACAAAATGCATGTCTAACTACAGTAGGATTGATTTTATTCATTACACTGGCAGACAGAAGCAATATCCAAAAGTATATTTGGAAGATGTTAACATGTAGAATCTGATTTGTTATACGCTTTTCTATATTGAAGACGAACATACTGTATATATTGTACTTGTATATGGCAAAGGTTAGCTTAAAAATTAGTTTTTTTCTGCTGCTTCCATTAGGGTCACCACAATAGATAACCCATCTTTGGGATTAGTAAAGTACAAATCATATTTTATCTTTGGCTACTTTCACATCAAGTTGATCATTTGATGACCACTTAATAATAAACATTGCATAAGTATAATTCTGAATATAAGTACCGGTACAGTTTTATATACAGTACTGTACTTGTTTTGTACAAACATGTATTATATACTGTGTATTAGGGCATTGTGAGCCAGTTATCTTTCTTTTGTCTTTGTATTTTAGCTATTTTGTGAATATATGTGTACTGTATGTACAAACCTTTGTGGCAGCTAGAATAACAACTACTTGTGTACATTACAATATGTAATTATATCTCCTGATGAAATGAGCTTCTCTGAACAGAGAAATCATCTGGCATTAGCATGATTGATAAATGGAAGACACTTGCCATTTTGGGGATTATCATCATCTCATTGTTGCAAATTTATCTGCTTTTAGTCTATTTATTATCTCAAGGTCAATAAGGGCTAAGTTTAGTGATTATTTCCATCTTTTAATTTTATATTAAACTGTACTAATAACAATTATATATACATATAAAAAAAAACATGAACATGTATAACTGGTATTCAGAGCACAAAGTATCAACTAATGCACTCTTAATTGAAAATATTAAATAATAACTTTGCAGTAAAAGCAGAGACAGAGGAAAGAAACATAAAACATACCCAGATAATTTTGTTCATTAATTTTCTACTTTCTTAACAATTTTGCTTCTTTCTTTTCCTTAATATCTACAAGTTGTTCCTCCACCGTCAGTCTCCGTTCTTCGAGAAACTCTCCATACTCCTTGGGATCTATTTCTCTCACAACCTGAAGTATAAAATTTATATGTACATCATTGTTAACAAAAATAGCAGATTCAATTAAGCATGCAATACTTGACAGTAATATAGCAGGCATAGTCCTACTTGTAATCCAACTATCACCATACACTGTGTTGGTTATGATGGAATGCACACCTGTTCAGAATACAAACTATAATCTAACCAAATAATGCACATATGACTCGTTTGTACTATTGTACTAGATTTTTTTTTCTATGGAAAGAAAGGTGAGCAAGGGGGAAAGATCAATGATGGTAGTGTTCCACCGTTGACCAGATGTGTACTTGAAAAAATATTGGCATTAGGAAGCTGGACAGAAAAGAAGTGAGACTGAGTACAGGTACCATGGCAAATGATGCATATTCTTCTGCTAGTTTTTATTAAATTAATTGATTATTACATTGATGTCACTTTCACTCTCTACTGCCAGGTATTTTATGGTATCATTTACAATTGTCAACATAGTACCCTTCATACGATATAGTGTACCTGCTCCTGATTAGAAAAACAAAACAAAACAGGAATCACATCACTTTAATTTGTGGCACAATAGAAAATACTGTAGAAGGGAGTTTCTGATATTTTTTTTTTGTACTGTACCACTTACCTCAATACCACATGAATGAGCTACACCGATGGTTAACTCGCACATCTGCTTGAGGGGCGTGAGTTGGGAAGGTGGATCCTGTAGCTTGATTTTGGCGATTTCATAAATATGTTTAAGTGTGACCTTGCCAGCAACTTCCTTACCTGTAGGTGAGATTTATTAATTTATAAGTTTTAGAATAAAGAGTACAAACAGTTAATTTGATCAAGATGAGGGAGGGATTTATAATTCTATAAATAGAGTACAAACAGTTAATTTTATCAAAATGAGGGAGGGATTTATAAGTCCTAGAATAGAGACTACAAACAGTTGACTATGACATGATGAGGTAAATAGACACAAAATTGGACAATAAACACTTACTTGGACGCATTGCTCCTCTATCAATGCCCGCTGCCTGTTTAAGGAAGAATGTTGTAGGTGGATGGTGTATGACCAAGTCGTATGATCTGTCTGGTTTAATGGTTATTCTGCATGGCAGTGGAACACCATCAATGTAGTGGGCTGTACGAGCATTGAAGTCCTTGCAAAATGCTGCTATGTTGAGACCACGCTGTAAAATTATAATAAATAAGAGACTACAAAAATGCTGTAGACAGTAATACCTCCGTCGGACTACAGTCCAGTATGAAGGATATTAATTTTTAAAATCTAAACTCACCCACATAATTTCTTTCCTGTAGAACAACCTATTGGGGCAAAATAGGCACTGTTTTAGAAGAGTTGCAATCAAATATTTTTTCCCTATTTCCATCACAGTAATGTACAGTTGTGGTACATAGTCCTTGAACAGACTTCCTCTTACACCCTGGTCAAGGACTATGTGCTGCGACTGTACCATAATGATTCCTGCATAGAGAAAATGTAAAAATAACCATTTAACGTTAAAATAAAATAAAATACACACATAATTATTGGCTCACTAACTTGGGATGGAAAATAGACAACAAATGTTACCTGTCCCAGCATAGGGCCCAGAGGAGGACCAGCCACGGCCATAGCAGCGGGGATGTTGGTTCGTATCAAGTTGCCGTGGTTCACCTTCTGCATCACCTTCTTCATCGTCCGCATCTTAGACCCGGCCTTCGACATGGTGGTGATGGATAGTTAAACCTGTAAGAAAAAGGAATATTGTAATAATGCGACTGTATATGGAGACATTATTATTATTATTATTATTATTATTATTATTATTATTATTATTATTATTATTATTATTATTATTAAGGGGATAATACACATCTGGTAGTACATTGGAGTGTCTTGATTCCTCCAAAGTTTGTCAGAAAATCCCCAAAATGAAGGTGTTCTATTTGTTTGGAGGAATCATTTGCTCCATATTTAGTTTGGAGGAATAATTTGTTCCAGATCTATCAACTCGTACCCTTAGTATACTGTATTATAGTATCATCGTATATTATAGCAGTGATATGGTAAATGCTATAATTATATATTGAAGTACTGTTTTAACACATTTTAATCAACAATTTAAGGATTTGTACTGTTTTTATACCTTGCAATCAACAATTTCTATTATAACGTGACAAATAACAATAATAAATAAGATAGGGATAATTTACAAAACCAAGTCGGTATAAACACAGATGTGGTTATCTAATACTACCCTCGCTCGGGAACCCTAGGCATTAAAATATAAATTATAAATAAAGCACACCTATAATAACCTGTAAGATATAAATAATTTAACTAAACTTGTACAATCTATGAATTCATATTTGTAGAATAGTACAAAATGCAGGAGGTAAATATTAATACCATATAGGTGAAAAGGTTTACATGATAGTGTTGTTGTAACCGGGAAGTCATTCACAGTGCTGCCAAAGTGGAAAACAATTCTTAGTTTTGGGAAAATTGTGAGGTTGATGGGGTTTGGGGGAATTTTCAAATGTGACTTTTATTAATTAAAAAAACCACAGATGTGCAGGGAATGTCTCTGTTTTAGGAAATGTTGAAGTCCACAAAGGGAAATTATATTCAAGATTGTCCATATAATGATATGGACAGCTGAAGTTGTGGAAATTTCGTCAAGAAGAGAAGACAAGTTGAAGTTGGGGAAATTTCGTCAAGAGAAGTCAAGTTGAAGTTGGGGAAATTTCGTCAAGTGGCAAGCTGTTCAAGTTGGCAACACTGATCAGTCCGAGTTACACGCTGTTAATGGAGGTGTTGTTGTCGTCTGCCTAAAGAAGGAAGAAATAACTGATGTAAGACCCCCTTTGAGTCCTAGCTACACCCTAACACACACATATACACATACACACACTAGTTTATGAGTATATTGTGTATCTATAAGTGATTATTGTGTTATATTCCAGAAGAAATAGCTGATGTAATACCCCCTCCCAACACACACACACATACACATAGGAATATACAGTCACACACACACATAGGCCTATACTAATTTACCGAGTCACACACACACACACACACAGTCAGACACGAGTCTATTGAGTATTTTGTGTTTTATAAGTGAGTATTTTATTGTATTCCAGAAGAAATAGTTGATGTAATACCTCCTCCCAACACACACACAGACATACATACACATAGGAGTTTACAATCTCTCTCTCTCTCTCTCTCTCTCTCTCTCATACATAAGTTTACCGAGTCTCTCACACACACACAGTCATACACACACGAGTTTATGGAGTATTATTTTAGAAGTGGATTATCGTATTCCAGAAGAAATTGCTGATGTAATACCCCTCCTTCACCCCCCCCCCCCCTCAATACACATATACAGACACGAGTTAACTGAATTTTATCCTATTGCAGAAGGTGAACAACAGGATAATGGCACAGCAACTTGCAAACTTGTTCACCCGTGTTGGACAGATTGGGTTGGGGGCTGCTGTGGTGGGTGGGGTCATCAACTCAGCACTATACAATGGTGAGATGGTGTTATGTTGTACCTTTTATTTTTGTAGTATATTTTGTAGTATTGGGTGTTATGGTATACAATGGTGTTATGGTGTTATTTTGGGTATTAATTGAAAGTATTACCATTTTGTAGCATTTTCTTCAGAAATGCACTATTTCCAAGATATTGAAAATGGGGCATTTTGAAATATGCCTTACCGTACCTTACCTATCCTATCCTAACATAACCTAAACTGCAGCAGACTACCAGGACCTAACCTGGGCAAACTACCAGGAAATGACATTGGTAAAGTACCGGTACTAGGAATTGACCAGGGCAAAATACTGGGATCTAGCAGGGTCTGGCAACATTGCTACAAAATGGTAATAGTCTAGATAAATACCTATTTTTTTTACAATTATGTGTTATAATTTTTTGTAGTATTGGTGATTGGTGTTATTTTGTACCTTTTTTTTGTAGTATTGTGGGTTATGGGGTTTTGTATTGACCTTGTATTTTTCTTGGTTAATGTTATTTACATTATTTTTCAGTTGATGCCGGTCACCGGGCAGTTATTTTTGATAGATTTGCTGGTGTAAAGGATGCAGTTATTGGTGAGGGCACGCACTTCTACGTTCCCTGGGTCCAGAGACCAATAATGTTTGATGCAAGGACTAGGCCAAGAAATGTTCCAGTGGTCACGGGTAGTAAGGGTAAGTGCTCTATTGTTTTAATATATATTAGTGGCCAAGGAGATAATATTATGGTATATTCTGAGATAAATAATTCAGGATTCTGCTAGTTTATAGGGACACTGTGGTGTAAAGGAATTGTGAAGGGATTATAAATGACAAAGGTGTCACTTGGACAAAGGACCAGGTGAGTTGTCTGTGTACCGGTATGTGTTGATTGACATTGTGACATTTCTTAAGTATGACAGCCTGTTACTGGACTAGTTGCAGCAATGTCATGCATGATAATATGGAGAAGAAGTTTGCTGTTGACATAGTACTATACTCTATCCAATCCTAGCTTGCAATTGGAGCCTAGGTGTATTTTTAATGCTCGTCTCTGATTGGTCAATATCTCCAGGCAACCTCCGTTCACGCTTACCTTTCCCATACCAAAACATTGCATTTCTCAGATGTACACTTTTTTGTTTTTTCTTGGTGCCTCACTTATTTCGCTTAATATCTTCTTGGCACTTTGGTAACCTGACAGAATAATGATAGAGGATTACTTTTATCGTGAAAAAAATATCCATATCATTAAAAAATATACGATTAAATACGAGTTGAAGTGAAACAAGTAGCTAAAAATGTTTATACAACTTTTTTTATATGCCGATCTTTATTTATAAATATTACGCTAACATGATTAAAAATGGGTGGATGATGTAGATAAAATCCTCCTGCATGTCATGGTGGTATAAGATTGTAGATAAGACAGGAATTATTGCTGGAAACGTAATTTTAATGTCAAGATGTCAATGACGTTCTAATGTGTATGACCAAGAACCCTAGATTCCCGCGCTCGTGTGTCAGTGTTGCCATGTCTGCTTGACGTAATTTCCCTCACTTTAATATCAGAATTTCGCTTTTTACCTCAATTATTCCCCGTTTACTCCTGAACATTGATGGTCTTTTAGGTATTTCATCTGATAAAAATTTCCCTGTTTACTCTTGAACGAACTGTATATTATTTCCGTATGTGAACTTCTAAATTCCCTAAAACAGATAAATTTCCCTGCACCTGGCAACACTGGGTGCAAATTTGAGAGTCATTGACATCTTGACATTAAAATTACGTTTCCAGCAATAATTCCTGTCTTATCTACAATCTTATACCACCATGACATGCAGGAGGATTTTATCTACATCATCCACCCATTTTTAATCATGTTAGCGTAATATTTATAAATAAATATCGGCATATAAAAAAAGTTGTATAAACATTTTTAGCTACTTGTTTCACTTCAACTCGTATTTAATCGTATATTTTTTAATGATATGGATATTTTTTTCACGATAAAAGTAATCCTCTATCATTATTCTGTCAGGTTACCAAAGTGCCAAGAAGATATTAAGCGAAATAAGTGAGGCACCAAAAACAAACAAAAAAGTGTACATCTGAGAAATGCAATGTTTTGGTATGGGAAAGGTAAGCGTGAACGGAGGTTGCCTGGAGATATTGACCAATCAGAGACGAGCATTAAAAATACACCTAGGCTCCAATTGCAAGCTAGGATTGGATAGAGTATAGTACAGTACCGGTATATATATTAATTAATCATAATTTTTAAGAAACTTTATCCAGACTATTGATTACATGTTTGGAAATGAAATTGCCCTACATGTGCCGCTTGTCTGGTACATTAATGATGAGTGAAGTGTGTGGCTAGTTATTATGGTTAGCAAACACATCTTTGCTCACACATCTCTTCTTTATGTGCTCCTGCATGCAGTTACCAGGTATATTTATTACCGGTATTTTATTTTTTTAATGGTATATGTATGCTTTGATTTGATAACCCAGTTGTCAAAACCAGTCATGTACAGTACGTGTTTGGACTTTGAAGACTGGTGGATAACTTTATTTTGGATTTTTTAGTAGTATTGTGCTGTGATGTGTTCCTTGTCCCTTGGGGAAGGGGATGATCCATAAATTTGCATGATTGTAATGAACTTTGGAAGGCTGTAAGAGCTGTGCTAATCTAGGGTGTTTTCTTAGGAGGATCATTATTTCATGGTGAAGGTGATTGGTATATAAAATGAAAATTCAGTACCAGTAAGTGAAGTGTGTGTCAGTTTTAGGCAGATGTTATAGCTGGGGTTTAAGTGGTGACAGGAGGTTGATATTCAGTACAGTATATAATATAATACAGTATGTGGATGATAATTTTAGTTCCCCTCGAAGTTGTCTAATTCTTTAAATTTTAAAGATTTGCAGACCGTGAATATCACCCTGAGGATTCTGTTCCGTCCCATGAGTGACCAGTTACCCAGGGTCTACACAACAATTGGTGTGGATTATGATGACCGTGTGCTTCCCTCAATCACTAATGAAGTCTTGAAAGCTGTTGTGGTATGTCACTTAATTTTGTATTTTACATGCATCTTTGACCTCATCTTGTATTTCCTGGCCAGAAAGAAATATATTTTAAGTTTCTGTACAAAAACTAATTTCCATTGGGAAATTGTTTTTGGGATAAGTTTAGCAATATTTAAAAAAAAAATGAGGCAGTTGTATACAGTATAATGCTTTACAAAATCAGCCAATTCCACAACCCTAGTATTGAACTAAGTTATAGTCCATGATTACCCGAAATATTTGACATGTCATTTAATGAGTGGAGAGAATTTGCCTAATAAGATTTTTTGGTTCTTACCAAGGCTATTGTTAATTTGAAACAAGCCATGCCCACTCATCCCATTCCTATAAGAATAGTCTCACATAATACGTATGCAAGAAAAAAAAAAATTGTAGTGATTGACCACACTACATTATTTATATGTATATTTCTTACTGAATCTTCTTCACATGGATTTTTAATTCCCATTTTTATTCAGGTGGATGTAGGGACATGAAACTGAAAGTAGTGACTCTCATTTTGTGTAAAGTAAACAAGTTCTTAACATTGCTGTAAGCGTGAAACAGAAACCTTTTCTTAACAAATCCTTACCTACTATGAGTCAGCAAATGGTATACCCCTCTTTTATTAAAGGGATCTAAGGTTGCAGTGGCTTAAATTAGGATGAACAGGAATGCTTATTATTTTTTGTATATTACAGGCACGGTATGATGCTGGAGAGCTCATCACTCAGCGAGAGAAAGTTTCCCGTGCTGTGAGTGAAGAACTGACAGAGCGCTCTAGCCAGTTTGGAATAATTTTGGATGATATTTCTATTGTAAGTGAAACTCAAACTTTGTACAATACTGTAATCTCCTGATTGTCTCTTCCTCTCTTGGAAATCCTCATTTGGCATTATAGTGGCTAACGATGAGAAATTTTATGCATTATAGTTCATCATTATTAACCAATTTATGCATTATAGTTCATCATTATTAACCAATTTCTGATAAAGAGGTGGTATGTTCCATGGCCAGGAATGGAAAAATTATATCAGATATAACAGAGAAAGGGACAAATTGATAGTTTCTCTGTCCTTATTCTTTTTAGTTCTACTGTGTTCCTTATTCCAGGCACCTTCGATGCTCACCTTAAACACATATTTACATTGTCAGATATACCACCACTCAATTGTCACACACCAAGGACAAACATGTGTAAAAGTATTTAGTAGCAAAGAGTATGTGTGAGCAAAACATGAATATAATTCAATCACCTTTTATTGCAGACACATCTCACCTTTGGCAAAGAATTTACTCAGGCTGTTGAGTTGAAGCAAGTTGCTCAACAGGAGGCAGAAAGAGCAAAGTTCCTCGTAGAGAAGGTCAGTATAAGATTGATATGTAATGAAAATCTTTCATTGTAACTTTTCATTATTATCAACAGTTTTTGACTAATGTTGACAGAGAACTATTTACAAAACTTAATATGCCTGTCAGTCTGAGCAAAAATAGAAAGCAAAATTCATAAGTACTAGAGCTGTAGCTAAGCACAAACTTTCACTTCAGGCCGAACAAGAAAAGAGGGCAGCCATCATCAGTGCCGATGGTGATGCTGAGGCTGCTGCTCTCCTGGCCAAGTCATTCGGTGAGGCTGGTGAGGGTCTAGTGGAGCTGCGGAGAATTGAAGCAGCTGAAGATATTTCCTACAGGTATGGCATTGTGTTTTTGTTTTCTTGTTTCTTAAAATTCATCATATTTGTATGTAGCTCAGTCAGCAGGCTTACATGCTTCATTCCCCTTGGTCTACAGCTATTCAGTAATATTTTCTTAGCCTATGGGATATCTAGGTAAAAAGCTTGATACAATTTTAGTAATTTTTTGTGATGGCATCTATAAAGGAACTTGATCTTACACTCTATTGGAAGCGCCTTAAGAAATTCCCAAATGTTCACTGTGTATCTGAGTTAAGTGTAATCACCAAGGGATGGGAGGGGTATTATAAATCATGTACCCTACCTACTGTAACACCTTTTATTTTATTTCAGATTGTCCAGGAACCGTAACATTGCCTACCTCCCTCGCAACCAGAATACACTTCTTTCTCTTCCTCAGTAATTGTTTATAATTTTGTATTCAGAGATTGTTTTTGACATGATTAAATATGTATCATTTCTATAAAACCACTTGGCTGTAAAATAAAGGTTTACTAGAAGAGGTTTAAGATAATTATTGTGGTATTATATTGCCCCATGCTAGTTAATGTTGATCATGTATGTTGCATTGCTCCTGTACAGTAATGCATTAAAAGAATGTTTGTATGGAGTTAAGATACTAGGTCACTCATATGAATGCATGCAGGGTTAGAACCTGTAAGTTATTTCCCACCCAAAACAGTTTGAATTTTTGTTAAAGATCAAAATTCTCCTGTGTCTCTGTACATACTTTGGACACCAGAAAATAACGTACTGTATAATAATTAGTAATGTATCTTTTTTTTAGTTTTACAAGGTATAGATATTACATTGGAATTACTAAATATGAATATATTGTATGTTGATATCCCCTATTTCTCCCAACCTTGCCACGAAATGACTGTTTGAGTTTTGTAGCATCACTGGCAAAATTTGGAGAAATATTTACCTTTAATTTCAAGGAGAATAGTTAACTGAAAGGGCGGCAGGGAAAAAATAAAAAATAAAATCTATCTATACCTTTTCTTTTCTTAATTAATGTAGCATTACCATCAATACTCCTGCATATATATTTATATATATATGAAATAATAAGCCTAGAATGTTATACAATATCATATAATTATTATATAAACATTCATGATATCAATATAACACATTATAATAATATTATATTACATACATTCATTATAACATATATAGACAAATATTTTCAGATACATAGATAAACTATTGATATAACTAAATCAATAGTGTATATATAATTTATGTACATAATTATATCATATACAGTATATAACATTAATTATATTTCATATATATACAGATATATATATACATAGACAAATAACAATTACAGATACATAGATATATCTATCTATTATATAAATAAAAACAAAATTAATACTATATAATATTATTTCTCTACATGATTATTTATATTAAAAAGTTTCATAAAACAGATGGATAAATACATCAATTGTCTCATTGTAGTTGTGGGTGGTGGTGGCTGAGTGGATAGAGTGATGGGCTGTGGCTGTAATGGACCGGAGTTCAATTCCACTAGGTTACGCCTGGGATTTTTAAAGGTGTTGAAATGGGTGTAGGTGTGTATTGAGAGAATGTATGTGTGTGTGTAAGAGTGACAGAATATAAGTGTGTGTGTAATTATAAGAGTTGGAGATTGAATGTGTGTGTGTAAAAGACTGACAGAATTAATGTACGTGTGTGAGTGAGAGAATGCATGTGTGTGTGTGTAAGAGTCAAATATACATAGACAAAAAACAATTTCCCTAGATGATTATATCGCATACAAATGTTTAGATTTTATTAAATAGTTTCCTATACCAGATAGATAAATATGTCAATAGTGTGTATATAATTGGGGGTGGCGTGGCACAGTGGATAGTGTGATGGACTGTGGCTGTGAAGAACCAGAGTTCAATCCCACCTCAAAACATCTGTTAAAAATGTGGGCTGTGTGGAGGGAGGTGGAGAGAAGGTGGGTGTGGAGAGAAGGTGGGTGTGGAGAGAAGGTGGGTGTGTAGGGAGGTGGAGAGAAGGTGGGTGTGTAGGGAGGTGGAGAGAAGGTGGGTGTGTAGGGAGGTGGAGAGAAGGTGTGTGTGTAGGGAGGTGGAGAGAAGGTGTGTGTGTAGGGAGGTGGAGAGAAGGTGTGTGTGTAGGGAGGTGGAGAGAAGGTGTGTGTGGAGGAAGGTGTGTGTGGAGGGAGGTGGAGAGAAGGTGTGTGTGGAGGGAGGTGTGTGTGGAGGGAGGTGGAGAGAAGGTGTGTGGAGGGAGGTGGAGAGAAGGTGTGTGGAGGGAGGTGGAGAGAAGGTGTGTGTGTGTGTGGAGAGAAGGTGTGTGTGTGTGTGGAGAGAAGGTGTGTGTGTGTGGAGGGAGGGGTGGAGAGAAGGTGTGTGTGGAGGGAGGGGTGGAGAGAAGGTGTGTGTGGAGGGAGGGGTGGAGAGAAGGTGTGTGTGGAGGGAGGGGTGGAGAGAAGGTGTGTGTGTGTAGAAAGCCTGTCCCCCTATTCCTGCACCCCCCTCCCCCAAGCCTGTCCCCTACTCCCATACATGCAAAATAACCACAGGAGAAATAAACAGAACAGTAATTACAAAAGTATATTACATTCTCAGAAAATTATATACATAATGTGTGTCTTTTGTCTCTCTCTCTCTTTCTTTCCCTCTCACACACACAGAGACTCTGTGTTTTTCTCTCTGTCTTTTCTTTCTTCTTTTCTTCATTCTTCTCTATCAAAAACCAATCTGAAACAAAAATGAATAATTAATTAATAACAAAAATGAATAATTAATTAATAACAAAAATGAATAATTAATAACAAAAATGAATAATTAATTAATAACAAAAATGAATAATTAATTAATAACAAAAATGAATAATTAATTAATAACAAAAATGAATTATTAATTAATAACAAAATTTTACAGTGATGGTAATGGTAAAAATTTTACAGTGATGGTAATGGTAAAAATTTTACGGTGATGGTAATGGTACATCTCGTCTTCCCCTCCCAACCGTCCTAACCTGTTATAACCTTCCATAAACTAACTCCTGACTGGCAGCGGGGAGAGAACAATTCATTAGTGCATAATAAAGAAAAGTATACAATATATTCAAAACACTCTGGGAACTCAACACGTGGTACTTAGCTCTGGACGTTGGTGGTGATGTGTAGGAGTGAAGGGCAGGTACAAACTTTGTCTTGGAGTGATCGGGGAGATTCACTTTTGCAGGGGTATGTTCTTGTATGATTGCAGTAAGCGTTCACAGTTGTAACTTCAACTTATCATTTTCATCACAGCTGCCATTTATTGTATCTGAAACCATTCTTAAATTATGGATAATGTAAAATAATTATAAGTAATAATACCCTAAGCATGTAAATTTGTCAATTCCGATTATGGCCTTTTACTCTTTAAATGCATGATAATATTAATTTGTAGCTCCAGCCACTAATGGAGTTTTAATGCTTCACCAACGTTATGAACTATCGATACTGAATATAATTGAGCACTAAATTTGATAGGATCTACACAATAACCAATGGCTTTAAAAAACACAGTTATTAACTACAATAACTGGGGAATATGAAACAAGAGCTGTAACGAGACCTGTGTGCATATAGTTGTGAGGAAGAATGGTTCACTCATGTTCACTACAGATTCAACCACCAGAGTCACTTCTTTCCATCTTTATTTGTCAGTCAACTGTGTTCTGGCTCCCTTTCTTACAGATTCTTACAGATGATTCCCGGGGAGAGGCTTGTTAGCCTATGAGACCCGGCTCAGAATTCTCTCTAGTAAGGCTTGGCGTGGGCTTCTCAATGTCATGAATTTTTGTGATACGAGCTCTATATTGAAAGTGTCGACATCTAGTGGGGAAGACACTCGGTAATCTCGGGGCCCCGAAGTTGAGGTATAGAAAAAAAAAATGGATAGATAGAGGAGAGGAAGATAGTTGGGAGAAAGGATAGTCCGCGTTCAAAGTCATAGCACAGAGAAAATGGGAAATAAAAAGGCATAGGAACAGCCAGAAATGAAAGAGGGAGGGAGGGTGAGAGAGAAAGTGTGTCTAGAGATGAAGATTGAAAGAAGAGACTAGACAATGAAGGAGAGGGGGAAGGAGAGATTGAAAGAGAGGGATGAACAGAAGGAATAAGATAAAGCGAGATTGAAAGAGAAGGTGAGGAGATGAAATGAACTGCCAGGGGGGGACTTGAGAGGCTGAAATAAAATGGAAACTAAAGACATGAAGTGACGAAAATAATATTACTCTGTTGTTGCTTGAAATACTCTGGAAAAAATAAACAGTTGTATTTTCTATCCACTTAAAATAAAGGGAAACTCCCCACAAACCCCTTATATCTCAAAGGTAAAATAATTGTTCAAAGCGACATGCAGAAGAGAAGAGAAGGAGGGACACCAGCAGTTCTGTCAGTCTAGTGATGCTGTAGTGAACAGACTACACCAAAAAAATCCTTGGAGGGATATTAAAGCAAGAAGTCTGGAAAGCCGTGGGGTGGGTGTGTCTGTTTGTGTGTGTGTGTTGCTACAGACATTGCTTTGGTAAGGGAGGGAGGCTTGCCAACCCTTTCCATTGGTCGTTTGATAGAATTTCCTGTATAGATTCTAAAATGAATGAATCAGTCAATATTGCTCTCGGTTCAACCACATCATAAATTTACATCTTATACTCACATAACGTCAAAGGATACGTAAATATTTGTAGAGAGTAGAGGTGGGAAAGTAAGAGGGAGGTGAGGGAGAGAGAGGTGAGGCAAGAGCATGGCGAGAGAGAGGGAGGGAGAGATAACAAACGCTCTGAGCCGAGTTGAGATGTGTATGTTTACAGAGTGAGAGAGATAGATGGTTTGATTAGGGATTGGTTACTTGAAGGGTCACTCGTCTGTCTCTATATACCTTACTGTCATAGATACGAGAATAATAATACTGTACTGTGCCGGTATTCACAAAACATCAAGAGTTGAAACTGGATCGTATGTTTGAAGAATTTCCTGGCCTACTTTGGAGGAGAACTGAATGCTTTTCAATTTATGTATGTATGTATGTATGTATGTATGTATATCAAATGTAAACTATATATTGTCGTCATTTGTAGCTCTGACTTTGACTATGCCATATTACCAGCTATGGGTGTGTGGGGGTGGGGGGGGAGGGGGAGTGTGTGTGTGTGTGTAGTCTATATATATATAGCACACACATGTCATATCCATATCAAACATTAACATTCACACACACAAGCTAACTCTCACACTCTATAATTATATGCCTTCTGTCTGTAGAATCTCCCCCACTCTCTCTCTCTCTCTCTCTCTCTCTCTCTCTCTCTGCCTTCTGTGTCTGTGGAATCTACCCCACTCTCTCTCTCACACACACACACACACTCACTCTAACTCTCACTCTATCTGCCTTCTGTGTCTGTGGAATCTCCCCCACTCTCTCTCTCTCTCACACACACATGGACGTCAGATGTTTTTTTTTTTTAGTAATTAAGGGACGTGTGTGGGGATATTTGCTTACCATTAAGAGTGTAAATGTTGAGCGTTTTATCTGTTGTGTGTGTGTGTATGTGTGTGTGTGTATGTGTGTACTCCTTTCTGATTTTAGTGAGTGCGTACTGTATATGCTTTCGTGTGTGTGAGTGTGTGTGTGTATGTGTGTACTCATTCTGAATTTGTTTGTGCGCGCGTGTGTGTGTTCGGGAAAATGCAGTCTGAGTCAGTCTATGGGTTTATGAGGGGGAGAGGCAGGGGGGGGGGGGTACACTAGTTTGTGTGGGGAGGGGGAAGGAGGGACTACTGATGCCTCCAACACACACACACACACACACACACATCAGCAGTATGATAATAATTTACTTGGATTTTCTTTGGGTCGAATAAGACATGACTGGCAGTGTGTTTTCCGTTTTATCATGGATGCTAATATTTTTTATATTCATTATTATTATTATTATTGTTATGTTTATCGTTAATTTATTATTTATTTAAACATGCTAATGTATATAAACATACTAATTTATATAAACATGCTAATGCTAATAGGACGGATTAGGACCAAATATTTTCTATTCTAACAACATACGTAATTTACCATATGAGAAGTTTGTCTGTCATCTCTATATTCAAATATAGTTATAACGTGACAAAGTTCACTCTTACATAAGGGGAAACAAATAAACTTATACCACCAACTGTACTATAAACTCAGAGTTTTATAATAAGATACACAACGTCTTTCATTCTCCTAACCTCCCGTGTTGTCTAGTGGCTAGGATACGCGGCTCTCACCCGCGAGGCCCGGGTTCGATTCCCGGCACGGGAAGATTTTTTATTATATATACTAATGAAAACAAAAATCGTGGCACTATTTAAAAGACTTCTTAATCTTCTATTTTCTGACTACATGACAAGGTCCCTTATTTTTTGGTAGTTACATGGAAAAACATGTATACTTTCGGTACATTTTACCAACTTTACCACCACAATATTAAATTATCAATGCCACTCATCACCACTATCACGGAAATATCCCTCCTCATCCACTCCCCCCCCCTAACCCTCATTCGCCTAACCCCCCTCCTAATAATTCCTCCTAGCCTCTTCCCTCCTCCCTCCAACGCTCCTCCCCCTCCCCCCCTACTAACCGCTCCCATCACCCCATCAGAGCCTGCACCCCATCACGTACTCCATGCCTTACCCCTACCCCCCATCTCCTCACCCCCATCCCTTCTCTGAACAGCACATATGGAGTATTGAAACCCCAAGGGACATTCACACCTTTCAGCCTACTCACTGATCTCTCTCTCTCTCTCTCATATAGGCTACTCCTACAATCCCTCCCAGCCAGACAACCTCTCTCTCTCTCTCTCTCTCTCTCTCTCTCTCTCTCTCTCTCTCTCTCTCTCTTCCATTGATATAAATTTCTTCCCTTTCTGTTCCCTCCCTTTTCAATTCCGACGTCTCTTATCTGCCTCGGGAACAATCACACTTTGCCACTCCCAATTCCACTTCCACTTCTCTTTCACGGCGAGTAATGAATCCTACTGTTGTGTGTGTGTGTGTGTGTGTGTGTGTGTGTAGAGAGATAGAGAGAGAGACAGGAATGGAAGGAGGTGGAGAGGGAGGTAAAGGGGCGAGGAAAAGTGTGTGTGTGGCAATAAGCCGACAGGTAAGGCGTTACTAGGCAAGAAAAAAGTAGGCAAGAAAAAAAGTAGGTAAAAGGAAGGAAGGAAGGTATGTAGGTAAGCAGAAAGACAGGCAAGAGAGAGAAAGGAAGGCAGGAAGTCAAACAAAAAGACAGGGAAATAGAAAGGTAGGAAAGAGAAAGGTAGGAAAGAGAAAGGTAGGCAAGAAATAGGTAGGTAAAAGAAAGGTAGGCAAGTAGAAAGGTAGGCAAGATAAAGGTAGGCAAGTAGAAAGGTAGGCAAGCAGAAAGGTAGGCAAGCAGAAAGGTAGGCAAGTAGAAAGGTAGGCAAGTAGAAAGGTAGGCAAGTTGAAAGGTAGGCAAGTTGAAAGGTAGGCAAGTTGAAAGACAGATAGACAGACAGTTTTTTTTTAAATAATTCTGTACCTCCGCCTCACTTTCTCTCTCGTCCCCAACCCCCCTCTCTCCCCTCCCCCTTCTCTCTCTCTCTCTCTCTACTCTCTCTCGTTCCCCCTCCTCACTCTCTTTCCTTTATACCTCCATGTTTTATCACTACTCTCTCTCTCGTTTCCCCCCACTCTCTCTTTCTCTGTATCTCAATCTATCTTTCTATCTCTATCTCTATCTAATTCTAACTCAAACTCTAACTTTCTCCCTCTAATTCTCTCTCTCTCTCTCTCTCTCTCTCTCTCTCTCTCTCTCTCTCTCTCTCTCTCTCTCTCTCTCTCTCTCTCTCTCTCTCACACACACACACACACACACGAGACCTTTATCAAGTTAGAACATGTTTCTCCTTGAAGTTACATTTGCACTTGTCGTATCTTGCTCATGTGTGTATGTGTGTGTGTGTGTGTGTGTGTGTAAAAATAGTGTGTGTGTGTGTGTGTGTGTGTGTGCCTAGCCATCCCTACACAGTCAGACACCTTCTCTAGACAGACATACAGACAGATAATCTCACTGTTCACTGCCTTCCCTTCCTTACCACCCTATAAAATCTATATCGTTGATTCGTCATTTTTTTCTCTCTCTTCCTTCCTTCATTCATTCCCTCCTTCGCGTTTCCTCCTCCTCCTTTCTATGTTTTCCCTTTCATCCATCCATTCATTCATTATTCTCTCCTTCATCCTCTCGTCTTATTATTTCTCCTTTCTCGTCTTCCTATCTCTCCTCCTTCCTCTCTTCCTAATTCTCCTTACTTCTCTCTCCTCTTTCCTCTTCCTATCTCTCCTCCTTCCTCTCTTCCTAATTCTCCTTACTTCTCTCTCCTCTTTCGTCTTCCTATATCTCCTCCTTCCTCTCTTCCTAATTCTCCTTACTTCTCTCTCCTCTTTCGTCTTCCCCACTCCCTTCTTCCTACTTCTCTGCCTATGTGTCTCCCCCCACCCACCCCTCCCCCCATCACCCCCTCCGCCCCCCAATAATTAGGGCAGGTCAAATTTGATGGCATTTCCTCAAGGCATGTGTCTGTAGGATTTACTCTCTCTCTCTCTCTCTCTCTCTCTCTCTCTCTCTCTCTCTCTCTCTCTCTCTCTCTCTCTCTTCCATTTACCAGACGTCCTTCCATTCTTTTCCCTTATTTTTTCCTTATATGCTCTCTCTCTCTCTCTCTCTCTCTCTCTCTCTCTCTCTCTCTCTCTCTCTCTCTCTCTCTCCATTTACCATCCGTACTTCCATTATTTTCCCATATATTTTCCTTCTATGTATGTACAATCGAGAGCACTAATAAATATACAGGTGTTTCGAAATAAATGCACAATATATAATCATGGACCCCATTGGAATAATTGCTTCGATGGTAAATTGGTGCACTATTCAAATCTAAAACCAAGGCTGTTTACATATTATTTGTGCTCTTGACAGTACACTACTCACGATTACTACAATACTACTTCTCATCCCCTTCTTTCCATTCCCCTCCGTTTATTCAATTCCCTTCCATCTCCTCATCATCACCACCACTTCTCATCTCTTTTTTTCCACTCCCCTCGGTTTATTCAATTCCCTTCTATCTCCTCCTCCTCATCATCATCATCTCTTCCTCCGTTTTCTCTTCCGTGTCCTATCACTCCCCAAGGACTAAAAGGCTCGTCTTTTTATTCATCGTTTCCATTGCTACTTTTCACTCTTGTCCAGTTCACTCATCATCTATCTATCTATCCTTCCAATTTTATCATTATTTTATACATTTTCTTCACCCATCTATCCATCTATTCATCTATCTATCCTTCCGTCCACTTTTATCATTATTTTATATTTATTTTATTCCTTCACCTATCTCTCTATCTATCTATTCATCTATCTATCCTTGCTTTCACTTTTATCATTATTTTATACATTTTCTTCACTCACCATCTATCTATCCTTCCTCTTATTATTTTATTAATTTCCATCACCCATCTATCTATCCTTCCGTCCACTTTCCTAATTATTTTATACATTTTCTTCACTCACCATCTATGTATTCTTCTTTCATCACTCATTATTTTATACATTTCCTCGTGATTCTATGCATTTCCTAATTAAATTATACTTTCTTTTGCCCTCACTTTCTTCCTTCTCATTTCGGAAATTGAATGAAAGTTGGGAAGGGCTCGGATTTTGAATTAAAAAAATACTCTTCTACTACTAAGAAATAATAATAATAATAATTAAATAAAAATAAAATAATAAAAATAATAACAATAACAATAACAATAACAATAATAATATAATAACAATAACAACAATAATAACAATATATAATAATAACACAAAATGATAAATAAATAATAATAATACGACATCAAGCATTTTCATTTCTCCTTCTTTAATAACAATAAACCTCGAAAACTTAAACACCGTACCGTTGAAAACCCGCCAAAATTGACATTATTAGCTTACGGCAAAGAAAAAAAAAAAAATGCCTCATATATGTTGCTTGTGTCTGATTGGTTTGTTTACGTTCCTGCCTGTCGCTAAATATTGTTCGCACAAACACACACGCACACAAACACAAACACATAAATACACACACAAAACACACACACCAACACGCCAGCGACATATAATAGTTTGATATTAATCGGATCTATCGCGAATCAAATCTTATATAAACACACTGGAAACCCATTTATATTCTTTGCGTTTCACATTTTGCACCAATCTGAAGCGACTTGCAAATATTCGGTTCGTTATGTGACTCAGTTTGTAGATTTATACGTTTTTTTAGTTCGTGTGTTGTCCATGTCCTTGTTCTATTTTTTTTTTTTTTTTTTTTTACGTGCATGACCTAATATTTTCATTCTTTATTCAATTATTGTCCTTTTTACATCCACACGTTTATAGGTTTACGTTTTGTTTGGATATGTATCATCCTTGTGTGTGTGTGTGTGTGTGTGAGAGAGAGAGAGAATATACTTTCATTTTATATTTATCCTACTTTTCCTATTCACTCTTTTTACTTTCTTTTTCATGACCTTGATTTACACTATTTCTGCAATAAAGGGAGAATGACCTTATATCACAAGAGAGAGAGAGAGAGAGAGAGAGAGAGAGAGAGAGAGAGAGAGAGAGAGAGAGAGGGGGGGGGGAGGAACAACAACAAACATGGCGGACACAAGGTAGAGAGAATGGACGGTTAGAGAGAGAGAGAGAGACGGCAATTTTAACACCGAAATACCTGCTATATTATTTACGTGTCCTCTCTCTGTCAACCCAGCCCTTCTTGAATGACAGACCTACTTACCTGAAGGTGCCACGAGAGGGATGGATCAAGGGGCGTCCTGAACAACACACACACACACAGCTCCCTCACACACCCTCACCCTCTACTAGCCACACAAGGACTGAATTCTTTAGTGGTTTATTATTAAGTGGTTCGAATCTTAGCTTCGAACGACAAAACACATGCAGTTGTCCATCTATCTTTGACTGTTTTAGTGGTTCGAATCCCTGCATGATGGCTGTGTGATAGAACGAATCTGTATACACCATACATTCACCCACCTAAACCGTGTATATATTGTACAGTTTATATAAATGTATACAATGGGATATACGATAAAATTATAAAACCACTACTGATGAAACTATGATGGGACAACAATTAATGCTATATAAAATTAATCTAATAATATTCTCTCCTATACAATACAATATGTCTTGTAACAGCAGCTCCAAGTCCAGTCCAATCCGAGCCCTTCCTCCCGAAACACACACCGCTACTCGAAGCTCTATTGATAAGGGATTCACACCTTGCCTTGCTTCAGGATAGGTTTATTTTTGTATCATTCTTATGTTCACTAAAGCCCATGAAGTTATTAATTAAGAACCTTGGTGGAAAATTAATAGGAGTAAATATTATTGGAAAAAATTGCAATACTAATATGAAAGAAAACAAACACAACAATGATAATGATATGAAAAATAAAAACTCACAATCCAAAATTTATATCCAGGTCTTGTTAAAGTTTCGAATCAATTGACAAACTAGTGAACCAATTACAACGCTTATCCTGTTTAATATTTGCTTGAGCTTGCTAATACTCTATCAGGCTATTCGAAGCAAGCACTCCTCGATACATGATTATAGTCAGACTGTCCCATACAAATCCTATAATAGCTCCCATTTTCTCTCACACACACAACATCATTCCTCTTTCCACATCTGTCTGTGTTCGTCCCCATAGAAAACTGATGTCTCCTTAGTCAGTTTTGTACGACTGAAAGTATACAATAATTTTCCCCTGTCTATTAAAACTTTATTATTAGAGTAACTAGAATGAATAAGAACATATGAACAAATTTAATTCTATCTCTTCTCTCTATACTTCCACTCCCACCACCTACTCTACACATCTCCTTCGCTTCTTCCACTTCCCTTTCTTCTGTCTACACCTCCACTTCCACCACCTGCACATCTCCTTCGCTTCTTCTTCTTTCCATCCCTCGCTTAATAATCTCCTCTGACAAGCCATTCTCTCAAAAAAATTAGCGTCTATAAATCCGATGTAATCCCTAAATGGTTGAAGCGAGGTTGGAATGAAAGATGGAACTCATATAATGAAAGAAGGCTAGAGTGAGTGTGTCTGCCTGTCCTGCCTTAACCTAGCCTGTCCTGCCCTGCCCTGCCTTATTAACCTAGCCTGCCCTACCCTGCCCTGCCTAAACCTAGCCTGCCCTGCTCTTTCCTGCCTTAACACGCTATCAAATACAATACATATATTTATTTTAACGATAAACACTTCGTATATCTTCTAGGAATGACACGAATAGTTCATTGGAATTTTTTCTCATCATCTTCCAGCAAAAATGATCAAGATGAGAACAGCTGACTACCAACACCTCCTATTTTCTGGAGAATCATCGTTTTAGCATCCAACCACGATCGTCTGAGTGTTGTGTTCCTGTCATTGGATCCACATAATGTCTCTGGTGATTCACTGTTGAACATTAGTAACTCATGGCCTTTAGATTACTATAAGCAGGCCACTCATCTGAATGTATCACCGAACCATTTGAACATTGCATCCATGTTAGACCTCACCTGACCTTCTGGCCACGTGAGGGTAGGGGCACGGTAGATCTCCGAGCTGCACCTGGGTACACGACATAGGGTGCTATAAAATATAGACCTCAGTGACGCTATAGTAGCATCATGGAGGCTCGGTCCATACATGGACCGAGCATGGAGGTAGCATCGTCTAATCAGTTATACCAACCCGTAAAAACTCGAGGATGGCAACGCTGCAAAATAATTCTCCCAGTTTAATTTCAAATCATTATATGGCACTGTAGTTCTTTCCTTCCTTAAAGTATTGTGTGCGAAAAACTATTGTTTGTATAAAATGATAAGAGGTTCAACGGACATAGTGACTTGAAGGAGTTGTCTCTGGCCTTCTCATATGCTACGTTTATTTTCGTAAGTTCCAAAAGTTTCGAGAGTAGAAGAACATTGCTTTACTGTATTAAAGGGGATAGTTTTAATTGGGTACATTGGAGTGCCTTGATTTCCCCAAAGTATGCCAGGAAACAGGACCAGATGAAAATAAAAAATATTGGAGGTCTGTTGCTTGGAGTAGTTTGGAGGAATACAGTTGCTTCAGATTTACCAACACCGTACTACCCCTATAAGGACCCTGTATCGTGTTTGAAAATTGGAGGCTTCTGATTCCTCCTGACCATACCACGAAACAAGCTCCTTCGATAGAGGTGATGTTTCATGGCAATATTTGAAGGACTCATTTATCTCCAATACAATTTTCTGACTACAACACAGGGTCCCTTAAGGTCTCGTTCATAATGTCACCAACACACAACACAACAACATTATAACCCCACATCACCAGTTAGTCACCAGTACACTCATTCGGTTTTAAATCACCACTCGATTCAGTTCGTCTCTTTAAACAAGGGGAATTTTTGACTACAAACACAGGATATTATTTACCATTACACACGCTTGGCTTTGTTGGTTACTGCTCCATTCTGTCCCCCTCTTTTTACAAGGACCAGTGTACAGTACAGTGAGATAATTTATTACTGCACCCAGGACCATTCTACCATTCCACACACTCGAGTTTAAGTTATTACTCAATTAAACTTCTCTCTCTTTAGTGCAAGGACAGTAAGTGTATACAGTGAGAGTTTGACTACACGGGAGGAAGAAGAAAGAGAGAAAGACACAGAAAATAATATCTCCTCTGTATTTTAATGCAAGGACAGTAATCATTTTAATTATATATATATTTATATATTTAAAAATACAGTGTGATCTTTGCTAGCCACCAGGAAACAATGTCTGGGGCCTGTGCTATTCATAATTGCGTGTTAAACCTTAAGGAACTCGATACCATCATTCCCCTTTACAAGTTTCCCAAAGACAAAGAACTGCGACAGAAATGGGTGGATTGTTGTATGCGTCCAACTCCACCAGTTGACCCCGACACTGAAGAGATATGTATGCTTCATTTTGAAAAGAAAGACATCATTTGTACATACAAAACTGTGCCCATAACACCTCCACTGAATGAAGATTCCTCCGAGGCTGATAAGATTTCTTGGCGTGATTTTGAAAACAAATACCTCTACCATACACCTAAAGAAGTAACCGCAAGAAACTTTGAACTGAAGGACGACGCATTTCCGAAGCAGTTTATTCCATTATCAGAAGGTATGTATGTCAGGTTATTTATGAGGTAATACACTTTGGGTACTGTACATACATTATATTAGAGTCCCTTGATTCCTCCAAAGTATGCCAGGAAACAGGACCAGGTGAACATAAATCATGGTGACCTGTTGCTGGAAATAATTTGGAGGAATCACTTACTCCACATTTGTTTACCAACACTCTACTACCTACCCCCTAAAGTAAGTAAGCAAGCAAGTAAGTAAATAAGTAAGTAAGTAAATAAGTAAGTAAGTATATATGTAAGTAAGTAAGTAAGTAAGTAAATAAGTAAGTAAGTAAATAAGTAAGTAAGTAAATAAGAAGTAAGTATATATGTAAGTAAGTATATATGTAAGTAAGTAAATAAGTAAGTATGTAAGTAAGTATGTAAGTAAGTATATATGTAAGTAAGTAAGTAAATAAAGGAGTGAAGGGGAGGCGGAGGAAGACAATGGATTAAAATGGAGGACACTTGTTGAGTCCTCCAAACTATACATACTATACAACCCATCACCTACTCCCACTCCCACTCCCAAGTCCTATAGTGTCCTGGTATAGTTAGGAGGAATCTGTAGCACTCCACTTTGATCACTATAAATATTACTGCCATCATATCTCTCTTTTATAATTATAATGAGGTCCTGTTGACTCAAATGTGCGTCGTATTCAATATACATAATTTCCCACCAACCCAAGTCTTGTATTAATTTATTGGAAGGCCACCTATTCCTCCAAACTATGCCAGGAAACAGATCCCCTAATAGTAACACTGAGGTGGTTTGTTTCTTGGCATAGTTTGGAGGAATCACTATAGCCCTGTAGTTCACAACAAGCGTCTCCCCTTTCGGTGTTCCAAGACAAACTGGATCACTACATTTTTTAAATTCCATTCGCATTATTTGCTGTTCACCAAGGCCACTTTAGAAATGACCTTGGTGTTTACTGTAAATAAATTATGTTACTACTTATTAGTTAAAATGATCTAACATATTATTATATTTTGATCTATCAACAAAACGAGTAATGTGTGTGGCTTAATTAAATATTCTGTCTTTGGAAACATGCATACCATCAAACTTTTAAAAAACGTACTGCTTGGCAACAATAAATTTGGCGCGCTTCCTGCTGAGGAATTTCTGGAGCAGGAGGTGAAGCGTTGAGGGTAGACGGGGTGGGGAGTAGAGGGGTGGGGGGTAGAGGGGTGGGGGTAGTTGACTATAGAGGATGGGGTCAGCCAATCGCAGGTCAAGGCGAGAGGTGGGAGGTCCGAGAAAAGGGTAAAAGGGGAGGGAGGTAGGAAGGAGGGACAGGCGTGGGTTTGGTGAATCCGAAATAGTCAAACACACTGTCTGTTAGTGTTAGTTTGTCTCTGTCACTCTCTTGACAGACATTCCTTGGTTGAGGTGCAGAAATCCGGAAATAATATTGAAGTCAGAACTCGAGGGAGAGCCCAAAGGATATTTCAAGGAACTGAAGGAAGGAATCAAGGCAGCTCTACTTCTAGAGACAGACATGGCGGGGCGACAAGAACAGATCAGTCTGGCCAAGTCCTTGGATTTCCTGATGGGCCCAGAAGACCAGGAACCTTGGCACGACAACTACAATATCAAGACAGAGTCGTCCAAATCACCCAACAGTGACAACGACTTATGCATCGAGGAACATTCCATTGACGACCCCATCCACAACGACGGTTATAAAATAGAAGAACTCTCCTCGACTCATCGTGACCAAAGTTCTCAACAAGACGTGGTGATGGGCGCGAGGAACAGTGAGGAGGAGGAAGTGATGACTTATCAGGTACTCACTGGGAGGCAACAAGACGTGACTGGACGTGACCACACACCAACCACACAGTCCTCTACTTCAACAGGTAAGAACCCTCACTCCTTCACACAGGTTTTTTGTATTGCAGTGTTATGTTATTAGGTAGGTCTTGGCATGTCTCTGAATATTTGAGATGCGAGTACATACATAGGCTTACAGTAGTCAGTGTCTGGTATTGTTATTATCCCTTTCAGCCATCACATAACTCCTCTACCGTTTACAGTTAAGTACCCTCCCTTCTTACTCGTTTTAATACAGTGTTGGGATGTTAAGTAAAAGTAGATACGAGTCTCATTATTTTGAAACGCGAGATGATATAGTTGGTACCCGGGTATGGTATTTAATCTAGAGTATTTATCTCCCACAAGGAGGGTATTTGCCAGAGGTAATATGGGCAGTATTTTAAGTATATAAGAGGCTGACTGAGTATTGTACCGCTTTTAGGAAATGTTTGTTAGTCACCTGCTGGACATGTAATAGCAGATACGGCGATATTTATCTATTTTTATTCGTAATGGAACTTTCAGAGATATAATGTGTGACGGAATGAAAGGCGTTTCTTCCCTGGAGTCAATTGATCTGTCCAGAATATTTATCAAACTATTTGGCGTATATATATGAAGCTCTATAATAGTATAACTTTGTCCGTTCGATTATAATGCATGGCTGCCTAAGTGTTAATTAAAGTACTGTATATCACTACTTACTACTTACTTACTATAACTTTTTTTTTATACTATACATACTTACTTACTACGAAGATGATTGAAGAAATTACCCTTGTTTGTCGCACATTTCCTATTACCTTCTACTTACTTGCATTTATTTCCGATTCCTCCTGACTGCCACGAAACATGCTCCTTTCCTATAGGTGGAGTTTCGTGGTAATATTCGAAGGACTCGTTTATATCCAATTTCCTGACTATATCACAGGGTCCCTAGTATATTTGCAGGCGATTTATTATGTCTTAAGAAAATAACGTACTTTTAGGAATATCAGAGCCCCTCGATTTCTCCAAGATGCGCCAAGAAACAGGGCTCGATTAACCAAAATTATAGTGTTTCTTCGTCTCTGTTTCTCGTCGCTTTATTCTGTAGTCATCTGCCTCTGTTGATTTTCGTGGTCATATATCTTTCCTTGTTTATTTTTGTCTGATATACCGCATTCTATTTCCTTCTTGTATGCTGTCCCTCCTCTCCTTCTCCTTCCTGTGTACCGTCCCTCTTCTCCTTTCTCCTTCGTGTGTACCGTCCCTCCTCTCCTGTCTCATTTCCTTCGGGTATGCTGTCACTACTCTCCTTCTCCTTCTTCGTGTGTACTGCCCCTCCCCTCTTTCTCCTTCGTGTGTGTTATCCGTCCTCTCCCGTTTCATATCATTCTCTTCTATTTCCTTCGTGTGTACTCTGTCTCCTCTCCTGTTTCCCTTCCTTCGTCGTGTGTACTGTACCTTTTCTTCTTGTCCCTCCGTGCTACAGGATATTCCATGTTTACTTTCCTTCGTTTCTATTTAAGGGGTGTGTGGGAGTATGGGACAGACTTGGGAGGGGGGGGGTGCGGGAATAGGGGTACAGGCTTGAGGTGGGTAGAGAGCCTGTCCCCTATTCCTGCCCCTCCCTAACCCCCTCCCCAAGTCTGTCCCCCTACTCCCGTACCCTCCCCCCCAAGCCTGTCCCCTACTTCTGCACCCCCCTAAACCTCACTGGAGACCCGGGCCCACTTCTACTTTTTTTACTCCGATAATGCTAACTCTTTGCTGTCTCCCATTTACCCATCGTAAAATGTTGCCTCCAATAACATGAACTTCTGCCTTCCTAATCAGCCTCTCGTGTGGTACTCTGTCAAAGGCATTGATAAAGTCTAATAGTTGTTGTTATTGCCAAGATCTTGCTTATTGCCATCTGCTGCCTCGTATACTTCAGAAAAAAATGTTAACAAATTTGTGAAGCCAGACCGACCTTTCATGACCCGATGCTGGGAATTTTTAATAATTGATCCATGTCTTTCTAAATGCTCTCTATTCCTGTTCGCTATTATGGATTCTAAGAGCTTCATTACCGTTGCTGTTAGGCTAAATAGGCGATAATTTGACGTCACTGATCAATTACCTCTTTTAATTATGGGAATTCTGTTTGCTGCAAGTTTCCACGCTAATGGTAAATTTATTGTTTCCATGTAATTTGTAACACACGAGGGTAAAAGAGGAGAGGAGAAGGGGGAGTTGTCTTATGGGTGGGCGGTCGAGTCGGTTAGTTGGTTGGGGATTATAATAAATTTGAATGTCCTGTAGTTATAGAAGTAATTTTTACAATTGTATATATATATATATATGTTACTTTTTGTATTATCATATATATTTTTTTACCTTTATATATATAATTTTTTTTTTGTACGTCTTTATGTGTTTAATTTTTTTTCAATTTTTATATTCAATTTTTTATTACATTTTTATTTTTATTATAATTTTTTTTTTTTTTTTACGTTTTGGGAGGCAGAACGAAGTTACTGGGTCTATTTATCCATTGATTCTGTTTCCTGAAGGTGGGTGGGGGGGAGTGGAAGGAGTTATAGTAAAGGATTGGATAGGTGGAGGGAGGGGGGAGGGAGTTATATAGTAAGGGATTGAATAGGTGGGTGGGTGGTGGTAGGGGGAGAGGGAGATATAGTAAGGGATTGGATATTTTGGTGGATAGGGGGGGAGGGAGTTATAGTATAAAATGGGAAAGGGGGTGGGAGTTATAGTAAAGGATTGGATAGGTGGGTGGATGGGAGAGGTGGAGGGGGAGAGACGACAACTGGGAAGCAGTGAGTGAAGGATGGAAGAGGAAGGTGGGTGGATGAGTGGGTGACGATGTGGAAGGCGGGTTATAAAGAGAAAGAAAGCGAGGTGTCTTGTGTGTTAGTGGGGAGGGGGGGAGACAGGGACATACCTTGGTGTTGTGCGTGGGAGGAGCTTGGAGTGCTTTCATGGTCTAAAAATAGCTACACCAGGCCTACTTGCCAAATGTCCCTGTTCGCATAGCACCTCCTCGCCTCTCCTCTCCTTTTACAACTTCAACTGACTGTCCTTCCCTTCCTTCTATTTTTTCCTTTGTATAGCCACAATCAAATAACCACCGTCTTTTTCCTTCCATCGTGTAAATAAATACAGTATCATATCAAAATATAATCATACAACACCTTACGTCAACTCGACCCCCTCAATTATTATGTTGTCCTGCAAAATCATACACGTGTTGTTGTTTATTACCAAGATATTTACCACGATGGAAGGAAAGTGTCGGTGAATATTGGATTGTGGCTGTATATGTCGGCTTATTCCATCTCACTACCAGCTTTTTATCTTTCCTTCTCTACTTCCAATGTCTATCTGTATCACCTTCTCCCTCCAACTGCCCCTTCTTTCCTTCTATTTCCTGTTTATCTCCTTATTCCATCTCTCCATCACCTTCTCCCTTCCAATTGTCCCTGTTTTCCTTTTACCTCCTTCGTGTTTTTTATTGTCTCATTTCACTATCACATTCTCCTTCCAATTGTCCCCTTTTTCCTTCTATCTCATTCGTGTTTATTATTGACTCATCTCTCTATCACTTTCTTCCTTTCAACTTTCCCTCATTTCTTTTCATTTCCTTCGTGCTTGCTTTATTCCATCAACTTTTCCCTCGTTTTACAGGATCTTTCACCATCATTCACCCTCAGTTTAATTCTCCCTCACACGTTACATCGAGGGAATACAGTAAAAGTGTGTTGGGTGACAAAAAAATCATGAGGTATGTTTTGTCACTTTATCATTTCCTCTTTTACTTCATATATCACCCTGCTATTTAACTCTCATCACGTTATCTCTGCAATACCTTGTTTTTTTTTTAATCACACATAGACTTCACGCTTCTGCACTCACCACCACCACCATCACCAACACACAATATACTCCTCCATCACACTCACTATCACTAACACCAACACACTCACCACCATCACTAACACTAACACACTATACCCCTTCATCACACTCACCACCACCAACACACTACACTCCTACATCACACTCACCACCATCACTAACACCAACACACTATACCCCTTCATCACACTCACCACAACTAACACCAACACACTATACCCCTTCATCACACTCACCACCACTAACACCAACACACTACACCCCTACATCACACTCATTACTCATCACATAACATTTCCAACCTACTAACTAACTAACTAATTACATCTTCATATCACTACTAATTCATCACACTCACTTTATCACCACTCCTTCAAAACACAATATCATCATCATCTCATCACAATACAAACTCTCTATTTCATTACCACGACACTATAAGGGGAGAAAAAACAAATCACATCAATGATACTTTTAGGAAATCTTTTTTGTTTTTTGACGTATTTTGGGGGTATTTGAACCCTCTAATTCACCCCCTCCCACCCCCCAAAAAAAAAACACAAAAAAAACACACACATAAGTCTCTTCCCTTAGTCATACTGCTACTAATTTCATCACACTTCCTCCTCCTCCTCATTCCACACACCATTTTTTCAGTCTTAATTACTCAGCACTATAACTATAATGATTATGTATAAATCTGCATGGCTCTCAACTCGTCTTAAATCTTACTGCACAGGCTCCTATCATTAAATTTTGCCGTAGAGTGCTATGCTGAAATTGGCTTTGTTGACCCTATTCTCTCTCTCTCTTTTTCTCTCTTTCTCTCTTTTTTTCTCTCTTTCACCATTGGAATTGTACTATGTCCAGAATTTTTTTTTTAGAATTATAATCATGTGAGGAAAATAATTAAAATTTACTGTGCTAAGAATCTCTCGGTATTTACCAATATATTTCTGATAAAATTGTGAGTTTGGAGAGTACAGTACCCTTCTATCTACCAAAGAGGTTTTACCCTTCAAAGCCCCGATGGTTTGGGTTGACAGATTGATATTAGGCACCTCAACATCGAGGTCAAATAGCGCCAGAAAAAGCTAATAGAGAGGTGAGCCAGCAACCTGGAAGGAATAACAATGAAAAGAGGGGCAGTTGAAGAACTGAAAGGGAGTGGGTGGGGCCGAAGGAGCGCCCAAATCCTTAACATATTGGCCACATCACTACAGGCAATAAGGGACCAAAAGTTTAGGAATACATGTGTAAATTAGGGTGTGAGGATGGTAATGTGTGTAGACTAAAGCCAAACAGGTAGTTGTATTTTACAGGACTCAGGACGACCCCCAACCCTGACCCTGGTTCATATTAACGCCTCAATCAAAGATGTAAATTTTGGTGTGGGTGGGAGTAAAGACCATGATGGTGTATTGGTGTATAGACTATAACCCCAGACACTGACAGTGACAGGTAGTTATACTGTACATGACACAGGACCATCCCTCTCTGACCATATTAAAGCCCCTAAGGATTTGGAATACAGGTGTAAATTGGGCAGCTGTAGCGGTTTGGTGTGTAGACTAACGCCAGACAGTTAGAGTAGTACGTACGACGCCCCCCCTCTCTTCCTCCCTAATTAATTAAAGCCCCGAAGGACATATAGGTATACAGGTGTCAATACAGGTGTAAATTGGGTAGCTTTGAGGTGAGGTGTGTGGCTACTGTTATGGTTTCCTTATTAAATACCTGTTGTCTCCTCTGACTCACTGACTGACCTCACCTGACTTCCTAAATCCCACCCACTGACCTGGCTGTTACGACATCAGGTCTGAGGCTGACCTCTCTTCTTCTCTCATTCTGATTTTGACCCGACCCGACCCGTCCCAAGCAGCCTGAGGTCACACACAGACAGACATGCACACGCCCCCCTACCTGTCAGTGTATGAAAGGAATGAGTCAGATCAAACTTGTTGGAGTGTTGCAGTTTTCATCAATATTATCTGTCTTCAGTCATTTTCTCTCTCTCCCCCCCCCTCTCTCTCTCTCTCCCCCCCCCTCTCTCTCTCTCTCTCCTTCTCTCTCCCCCCCCCCTTCTCTCTCTCTCTCTCTCTCTCTCTCTCTCTCTTTTCTCCCCCACTCTCTCTCATATGCGTTTACTACACAATTACAATTTTACTTAATTAACACCATTATCTCGTCTTCAGGAGCATCACGCCCTTCCACCTCACATGGAGAGTTGAACCTGCTGGATGTGCCGTGTCCCAGGTACACCGGTATGATTGCCCACCGACTACTCACCCAAGACCCCATCAACCCCAACCCTGTATCAGCCATCAGTGCCGCGGCTATGGACCACAACGCATCACTCTACAATCTTGGTGAGAACTTTATTTAATCATTGTTTATGGGCCGTATGATGCATGCAGGAGGAACTCTTGGTAGTGTTGACGATGACGTGGTACAGGTACGATGGATAACATTACGGGATCATCGTACCCGTCACACGTCATTGGCAACACACTACGGATATTCTGGCATACCGGGCCCCAAATCATACGAACATTGTTATTCATTCACTCTTCAATAATCATCATCCCTCATTTTTCATTCAATTATTTTCTGGTCATATTTGCTACATACAGAGTCACGTGGTTGCTGTTTAGTAAATTAAGGATCAATAGTTTTTAACACTGGCCTTATGTTTTTTCTTCATCCGTTCAGAATAGTCTCCAGTCTTCCCTGTTCATGTACTCCCTCCCCTCTCGATATAGTATTTCCCTTACTTACGTTTCTCTGCTTCACGTATCCTTCTACCCTGTTCACCTATCTGTCCATTGTCCTTCATCTCATACGAGTTTCCTCAATCTTATTTCCATGTATCATATTTGTCTATACACTTTATTGTAACAAAGCTACAACATATTATCACCAATTTCAGATGGTCTCTACGGAAACACCCACGATGCTCCTGCCTTAACACGACCTGAAGAAGCTGCCAGTGCCACTCACACACGTCACAGCACCGTCAGTCCCCACACGGCCCCATCAGACCCATACCAATATACCTCTGTCCCCTTAACTTCACCCCATTTATTGTCACCTCTCGCCACCGCTCCCCCTCCCTATCAACCCCATGTTGGCTTCTACAACAACACCCCCAATTATTCCATGTTGACATTCCCCAGGCCACCAGTAACATCCCACCAAGTGAACGCCTTTGGTGAGACACGGAACTCAATGATCAGTCCCCCAGGGCCTTCAACATCAACACAACTACAATACTCGCCCTCAGAGCATCTCGTGTCTTCTAGTTCTGGTTCCCCAACAGAACCTCAGAATCTGTCCCGTGTCCCTCCTGGTGAGCAGCGTGGTGAAAATGGCAAGTTTGCTAGCCTACTGACCAATATTCAACGGGACCGAACTAGGTCTGGAAGCCCCTTATCTCAGCCAGGACCCTCCTCCAGAGTGTCATCGCCGAGGTACAACAGCCCACGACGTAATGAAAGAAATGCCTCGTCTGGGAGCAATGGCTCTTTCCAGTCTTTCAACAGCAGTACCCGTTCTCATCCCTACTACGTCCCTACCTCTGTCCACACACCCCAAGGAAGCTACTCTTACTCTGCTGACCCAGGGTTTAGTCAGTACCTACCACAGGGGTACTACTCTAGCGTGACCCCAGCTCCACCACAGACAAGTCACCAACAGGGGTCACTGGCTGTCAACCAACCGGGAGGTTCCAACATGACAACTGACAGCACCTACCAGGGTTCCCAGCTGCTGCCTTCATTCCCTACCTTTCCCCCCGCCAGTATGCCGCCACCACAGGCTGAAGGTGAGGGCTGTAGCACCAATCCCTCTCCTGGCCAGATCATCCCTGCAAGTGGGATGCGAGTCAGGTACCAACCGAGGTATTCCCCACGTACAGAGGCTCTTGCTGCTGAGGCTATGAAGAGGGAACTCGGTGTTGGTATACGTGAACCCTTCCCTGGTATACGTGAACCCTTCCCTGGTATACGTGAACCTTTCCCTGAGTTTAATGGGGCCCCTCTTGGTATACCTCCTCTCCATCCTAGTCGTGATCTTGCCGGACCCAATAACATTAACACCAACAATAACATCTTGCCCCGTCAGAGAGGGTACGTGTCTGACAGAGACTCCACCTGTGGCATCTGTGAGGTGACTTTCGCCTCGTCGGGTCACCTCAAGCGTCACCTTCAATCTCACGGGTCTGGTCGTCGATTCAAATGTTCATTTTGTAGCTGTGCATATAGTCGCCAGGATAACCTACGCAAACATATAGCCAATGCACATAAAAGGGCAGAACAACAACAACAGCAACCACAGCAACAACCACAACCACTACCACAACAACAAAGACCACCACCACCACCACCACCACAACCACAAATACAACAGCAGCAGAATCACCTATCGTCACCAGCCTAGAGAAATTGACGTGAAATTCAGTTTGAGTGACGAGTGTGATTTTTGTTTAGTGAAATCTTTGAGTGACATGCGAGTATTTTATTTGTTTGCCAGACTTTAGTGAAAATCAACAAATTGTCAACATGTACCTATACTTTAGTTATCTTCCTGTTGAGCAATGTGTTATGTGTTTGATAAAGGGAATGTGGTGAGACAGTGAACCCTTGTTGTTATTATACATACAACACTCCTTCTGGGGACAAACTTTGGCTTGTCTTCTCTGTAGTGTGTCCATACTCATATCTCGGTGACAAATTATTCCTTCAGGTTTGGTGTTAATTCTCATTGTCCTATTATTAGTAGTATTATTATTATTCATTAATAATAGGACAATAAGAACTAACATTAAACCTGAAGGGATCATTATCTGTTATTATCATTATTATTTATATCATCATCATCTTCCTCATTCATCATTATCATTCATCATTAGTATTATTATTATCACTTCTAAAGATACAATTCTATGACAGCTTGGACTCTTTACAAACAGTAACACCACATCTCCCACAAGCAAAGCAAAGCACATGAGACCACTTACTTAAGGTTCATATTGTGTCTCACTCAATAATTGTATATATAGAATGTGACGCAGAAATGAAAGACAACCCAGTCCCCCCCCCTTCCTCCCCCCCCCCCCCCCCGAGGAGAACCAATTTCCTCGTGTAAATAATTATGATGAATGGATTTCCTTATCATTGTATTGCTATTATTCTTTTATATTTGGGTTGTCATGCAGTACAACATTTTTTAATGTCCATACAAGGAATTATTTTTGCACGTTGTATTTCGCAATGTGAAAATATATCTTCATATGATATACATGATAAAATATTTTACAGCCTCTCCTCCGTCCCCCCCCCCCACTCCTCCCCCCACCAATCCACCCGGCTTCCCTGGGATGGGGAGGACAAAATAGTAACTACTGTAGCTAAAAAAAAAATAGAAAAAGAAAAAATATATAATAAAAAATATATAAAAACCAAAAAAAACACAAAAACCATACCTGTGCTTCCAGTGATGAGCAATAGGTATGTATACATATTGTGATCGGTGTTGTGAATGTTACACTGATGATAAGCTCTCTGGGGAAAAGATAACATCACCGACACGACTTGGATCTCAAATGATACCGAGTGAACCAATGAAAACATTACTACACGAGACAGACAATATGTTCACTCCAACACCACTTACCATTAATTAAGGTACAAGTTTGGTACATACATTACAGTGCCTTGATTCCTCCAAAGTATGCCAGGAAACGGGACCAGATGGACATGTATAATTGCATTTTGTTGCTTAGAATAGTTTGAAGGAACCAATTGCTCCAGATTTACCAACACTGTACTAGCCTACCCCTTAAAAGTAGAGTAGTGTTGTTAATTCTGGAACAACCGGTTCCTCCAAAGTATTGTTAGCAATTTAGCTCATTTGGTCCTGTTTCTTGACATACTCTACTCTGGAGGAATCATGGCACTCCAGTGTACCCCATGTGTAGTAATATCCCCGTATTTTTATATACTTTGGAGGAATCCTGACACTCCAATGTACCCAGTGTGTAATAATATTCCCTCAGTAGAGTACTATAACAGTGAATTGTCTGTTAAGCAAGTATCACAACCAGTCAGTGTGGAGTGTGGTAATTCCTGGACTGTCTGTTGTTGTTGGTTCTCTGGAGAGTGATCCTCAGTGTAACTCACAGGGTATAGTCGGTTGTAAAGGTCCTGTGTCTTCACATCTGCTCTGCTAAGTCATTAAGAACCCTGTGATTGTATGTAATAATTAATTGGGAGGCTTCTGCTTCCTCCTGACCATGCCACGAAACAAGCTCCTTCCAGATGAGAGGAGTTTCGTGGCAATATTTGAAGGACTCATTATCTCTCCAATTTTCGGACTACATCACAGGACTACATTAAGTACAGAGTGGAAAATAATGTAGGCTTCATGGGTTCGTAAATGGAAGAACCCGAAAAGTATATTATTTTTTTTTCTCAGGATATTGTAATGTTTGGTAAATGATTATTTTTCTTTATGATATTTTTCAAGAAGCTCTGAGTGAGACGACAGGACTTTTTCCGCCGACTGTAAATATATTGAGATGTTTTGCAAAGACTTCCTCACTAAGAATTACTGTTAGGTTGTTGTCTTTGATACAACATGAGGTTTCTTATCAATTTTAATTTCAAGTTTTTTTATTATAGCAAAGTTTTGTTCAGTTCTTAGACTGTTCTATCTAAGAGTGAATGACTTGCAGGACATCATATGATCATTTTTTTATATGTGATTGTTTTATTTTCTTATACTTTGACATGTGTTGAATCACTATTTTTTAAAGTTGATCATAATGTGAACTTTTTCACACAGTTGTTGTTAAGACTCAAGGAAACAAGAGTAACCTTGATTAGTTCCTGGAGACTTTGTTATTCACGTAACAGTTACACTATGGTAGTTGTTTGTTGATACCCACATATATAAGTAACCTCAGTTAGTTAATAAAACCTGACTAGTACATTTCCGTACAGTTCTCCAAGAGTGTTGTTCCCAGATGGTAAAGTTGATCAGAGTTGTGTAGCAGCTTCACAATTCCTGGCCACAACAAAAACATGACCATTGGTGAGAAGGTTCCTGTTGTTTGGAATGAATCCCATTAATTGGATAAACCACAAGGGAAAACAACACACGGGCCAATATAGAAGTAAAGGTTTGGAGCAACACTACTGCTTATGGGAGACTGTACGTTTAGTTATAAATGATGTTGTTGTGGCGTTAAGCTCTACAACTTCTTATAATGTCCTATATAAGTTTAATTAAGTCAGTTAATGTTAGTACAGCATCACATTCTAATACCATTTACAATATACAGTAAATGTGATGTGTTTATGATATTTGATGTGAAAATAAAATATTCTTCAAAATATTATATTCCTACCAATATTAGGACGAGGTTTATATTTGAAAGGACATTGTTAAAAATTCCCTCATGAAGGAAATAAAGATCAACTAGTCTCTTAATACTCTTGGCTTTCCTTATTGAAATTATCCCCATCCCACCACCTGTTGTGCAATAAAGGCGGTAGAATTATTAGAATATCTGGAACAACTGATTCCTCCAAAGTATTCCAAGCAACAACAACAAGGTAGATACTTAGGTCACCCGGGCAGTTACCTTGTTGCTTGGAATACTTTGAAGGAATCGGTTGCTCCAGATTTTCCAACAAGGTATTACCCCCTGACGGTCTTTCCCTCTGCCGTGTATCCCATATATACTATATATATATACATAATTATATATTGCCCATTATATACTTTGTACACGACCGTCAACCAGTCCATTGAACTGATGGTAATATATCTATCCGTGTATCATGGTGGGTTTCCTTACTTTTCGTGAAACTGAATCAGTTTTTATTTCTTGGGTGACATAATTATCCTCCAAAATCCCAGTCCACACGAGCAGGAAAACATTGTTACCAACACCAGTTCCAGTAGCCTATACACTTGGTTGGTGGGTGGCAGGTAAGGACGATAGACTTTGTACAGTTCTTGGTGGCGGGTATGATAGTGTGGAGCCTGTGGTGAACTACAGTTAAAAGTTAAACTGTTAAAACTGCTAAATAAGAGGCTCTTATGGAAGGGGCCTCATTCTTTTACGCTGGTTAATAATACTGCACAGACCAACAACAATAGTTCAGACTCCCCCCCCCCCCCTGACTAAGTAAGACCTACAGTATATTCCATCCCTTCAATATTTACTTCCTTTCAATAAAATATCTTGAGTAAGTTTCGCAGTGGACTTACTTCTCTTCTTCGTTCGTTCCTTCCTTCCTCTGCACACAGGGGGACTAATGTAATGTTTAAACAAGCTGGGGAAGGCCGGGAGGAAGAGTGGGTGGGAACTTGAGTTTGCTTTCTCTGTCGTGGTGGGTGTGAGGGTTAAAAGGGAAGCAACTGTACCAGGAAACCAACTCACTTTATTACAATATATAGATAAAAAAAAAATGGAGTATGTCAGAGTGGAGGAATCTGTATACAGCCTCTACCTACCTAACACCAGAGGGCCTGGGATTAGTCTTCAGGGATGGGTCTGTGTGTGTGTTTGTGTGTGGCTGGCTCAGAGGTAGGCAAGCTGTGTGTGTGTGTGTGTTTGAGTGTGGCTGGCTCAGAGGTAGGCAAGCTGTGTGTGTGTGTGTGTTTGAGTGAGTGGGGTGGTGGGGAGTGAGTCTATAGTGTCCCCTCCCCCCATTCCCCCCCCCTCCCTCCTCAAGAGTCTCCTTCCTTCATTACCTCTCTACCCATATTATTACTAATTCCCTCTCTTTCCTCTCGTATGCTACCCCTCTCTTTCCTCTCATATGTTCCTTCCTCCCTTTCATATATCTCCTCCCTCCCTCTCCTCCCTCACAATGATGATCTTCCACTCCCTGCCATGGAGCTAGACCCCTGCCCTCCCTCTTCCAACCCTCCTTCCCTCCTTCTACCTGCTACTCCTCTTCGTTTCAGTAATACTCCCTCCTTTCCTCTCTCATCACTCTCACTGTCCTTTTTGAACTTACTGTATACGCTCTCTCTCTCTCTCTCTCTCTCTCTCTCTCTCTCTCTCTCTCTGTTGTAGGAATATTTCTGTCTTTATATGTCTGTTTCAATAAGTATGTATGAATATATGTATTAATGTACGTATATATGTATGAATAGTGTATAATATAATGTAGCAAAGGCAATAACTGTTTTCCCACGGTCTATTTCGGTCTGGCTATCTCTCCCTCCCTCCCCCCCTCCCCCATGACCCTCTACTCCCCCCTCCCCCACCCCCCACCCCCCGCTGAACCAAACACCACCTTCCCTTTCCTCTCTCTCTCTCATCCTTTCTTCATTAGATAGATAGATAGATAGATAGATACACACTGCCATTTTCTCTCACTTTTTTTGTGTTTTCTTTTCCCTCCTTCTCTTCTCTGTTTTCCCATTCTCTTCTCTCCTTCTTCTTTCTTCTTTCATTCCATCTTCTCTCCTTTTCACTTCTTTCATCGTCCCTCATTCTCATCACATCTTTCCTTCCATCTTCCCTCCTTCTCACTTCTTTCCTATCTTCTTCCCTCCTTCTCACTTCTTTCCTTCCATCTTTCCTCCTTCTCCTCCTCCCTTCTTTCCTATCCTCTTATCTCCGTCCCATTCTCTTTCTCACCATCAACACTTCACTCACTCCTTCCTACTCCCCATATCGTATCGTCTTCTACACCCCCCCCCCTCAATTCCTACTCCATTTCGTCTCCTACCCCCGACCCCCCCTAATCGTCCTTGACCTTTTCCCTCCTACGTACAGTCCCCCCTCCCCCTCCCCCTCCCCCCCTCTTCTCCTCCAAGCCAGGCAACCTTCCTCCATCTACCGACAAACCCTTTCTTTGCCTCCTTCTTCCCTATCTCCCTCCCTCCCCCCTACTCTCCTTCCCCCCCTCTCCCCTCCCCTCCAGTCCCTCCTAACCCAGACAGCCTTGTACGAAGCCACCACCTTCACCAAAAAAAATAAATAAATAAATACAATAAAAACGTGTCTCTATCACTCGCATTCATTCAGGAACAGGTTAGCCGATTAAGGAAGGAAGGACAAGAGACAAAGTGTACAGTAGGCAAGCTGTAGTCAGTCTCCAAGTGTAGGCTAATATTTTAGATTTAATTAAGATCAGAGCAAATCAGCTATGAAAGAGCCAAAGGTATACTGAAGATAGATTAGTGTCCCAAGGCGAGCACACTAGGGAGGATATGTATGTATGTATGTGTGTTTGTATCTATGTATGTGTGTGTGTATGTATGTCACCCACCCAGTCAGACTCTTTCTCTCACTCTCCCTCACTCTCACTCACACACACACACACTCTCCATACTGGACACACGCAGTCAGTCAGTCACACAAGTACTCACTCTCACTCACTCACTCACTCACAACACACTCACCCAAAGCCACTTCAAAATCTCTCTCTCTCTCTCTCTCTCTCTTTCTCTCTCTCTCTCTCTCTCTCTCTCTCTCTCTGTGTGTGTGTGTGTGTGTGTGTGTGTGTGTTAGGGAGTGGTGGGTGGAGAAAGAAAAGGGGAGGGATTGTAGAGAAATAAAGAGGAGGGATTAGTGAGAGAGAGAGAGAGAGAGAGGAAGTGAAGCGAGAGAGAGAGAGAAGGAGCGGGGGAAGGAAGGAAGGGGGGGAGGGGGGTTCATCTTAATGGTGGTAGCTTAAGAGAGAGGGGGTAAGTGGGGTGGGGGGTGGGTGGGGGGGATTGGGTCAGTTTGAAAAGGTAGGGAGGAAACGCCACATTATCTTCAGCTTGTGTTTTCATGTATGTTTGTATGTATGTATGTGTTTGTTTGTGTGTATGTATGTATGTAAATATGTATGGATGTTTGTGTATATGTACAGTTTGTGTTTGCATACATACATGTATGTATGTATGTATGTATGTATGTACAATTTGTGTTTGCATGTATTGATGTATGTATGAATGTATGTATGCACTGAAAAAAAACCTTGTAACGTGTATTACAGACAATATTCTGAAACTGTAAGCCCCAGTTCAAAATGTGTATGTGTGTGTGTGTGTGTGTGTGTGTGTGTGTGTAGAGTGAACAAAGGGAGAGTAGGCAATGGGTAAGTGTGCAAGAAAAGAGTGAGCTATAATGTGTGTGCAAATGGAGTGAGTGAGAAAAGGTAGAGTGAACAAAGAGAGAGAGAGAAAATGCAATGGAAGGGGGGGAGGTGTTTCAGAGACGACCACAGGCAGAAAGCACGACAGACAGACAGACAGACAGAAAGACAGACAGACAGAAAGAGAGACAGACGGACAGAAAGACAGCCATATAGAAAGACAAACAGACAGACTGACAAAAAGACAGAAAGACAGCCATATAGAAAGACAAACAGACAGACTGACAAAAAGACAGAAAGACAGCCAAATAGAAAGACAAACAGACAGACAGAAAGAGAGAGAGACAGACAGCCAGCCAGACAGAAAGCACGATTGTTATGCAGGAGTTGCCACGAAATGAGGAAAACTCGCCCCACCAAGTTCAACACACAAACATACATGCACGGCAAATTACACACACTCGGCGACACCTTGAAGAGAAAACGAATATTATTTTATTTTTTGATGCGAGACGAAAAGAGCTTGGAAATGGAGGGCACCCACAAGACACCCACTCGGTCACCCACACACCCACTCATCCATCCACTCAGCCTCTCATACACCCACTCACTCGGCCACCCACTCAGCCACTCATTCATCCACTTATATAGCTACCTACATACCCACTCACACACCCACTCAGTCTCTCATCCATCTACTCAGCCACTCATCCATCCACTTATATAACTATCCACATATCCACTCTACTCAGTCACCCTCACACCCACTCAGTCAGCCAGCCCCTCATCCACCCATCTGCCTACCCACCCACTCACCCACTCACACCCACCCATCCACCCAACTATACCCAGCCAGCCTTCGTTACTGCCCCCTGTTGGAGACCTTACACTTCCATCCCCATCTCAACTTACACGGGGCAGCGTCTGAGGGTGTTAACTGTGCTAATCTCACCACCACCACTACCACCACCCTATGCTATACAACACCCGACACACACACATACATACATACATACGCACCACATACACACGTGACACACACTCACACGCACACACATACATACATACAATACACATACATACATACACACACATACACACATAAATATATATACACTACACACATACACATATATATATATACATACATACACATACATACACACGTGACACACACACACACCCTTCTTTCCTTGACCACCACTCACTCACTCCTTCCATCCTTCCCTCTTTTCTGTCTTTCTTCACTTATTCATTCCTTTACCCATTCTATTCCTTCCTTCCTTCCTTCCTACCTTCCGATTTTCGTTTATTCGTTCACTCTTTCATTCCTTCATTCATAAATGTATTCCCTTTTTTATTCCTTCTTTCATTTATTCTCTCATTCTCTCTTGCCTTCCTTCCTTCATTCATTTATTCAATCTGTCTTTCCTTCCCTTCGATACTCAGAGATGTGATTAAATACAGCTGAAATGAATTGGGCTAGGGTGAAAGGTGGTCAGGTGAGTTAATTAAAAGGAAATGAGAGTTGAGGTGAGATGAGTGAAGATGAATTTGAAGTGAAATGAGTTTTGGTCAGAAAAGTTGAGTTGAGATGAGTTAAGGTAAAATGAGTTACGATGAGTTGAGGTGAGTTGAGATGAGCTAAGGTGAGTTGAAATGAGTTAAGGTGAGTTGAGTTACGATGAGTTGAAATGAGTTAATGTAAAATATTTTGAGTTACGATTAATTTAATAAGGTGAGTTGAGATGAGTTAAGGTAAAATGAGTTACGATGAATTAAGATGAGTTAAAATTAGTTGAGATGAGTTAAAATGAGTCCAGTTGAGTTGAGATGAGTGGCCACGTGACCATATAGAGAATACTTAAGGGTCCCACGAGCCCAAAAACATCTCAGGTCAATCCAGGTGCATTTTATGAGAGTGACATTTCTTTGATCCCCCTGGCGACTCAGCATTAAGTATAGCAAGGACGCTTTCTCTTTTCCCTCCCCCTCTCTCTCTCTCTTTTTTGTCTTTCTTTCTTTCTATCTAACTCTCTCTTTTTTTTTCTTTCTTTCTCTCTCTCTCTGTGTCTCTCTCTGTATGAGTCTCTCTGTCTGTCTGTCTCTCTCTCTCTCTCTCACACACACAGACAGAAATCTCCTCCTCCTCCTCCTCCTCCTCCTCCTCCTTCTTTCTTCATTCCTCTCGCGTTTCTCTTCCTCAACGAATCAATTTCTTCATTTCCTTACCCTTTTTCTTATGTTATTTTTACTATATCTTTTTCTCCCTCTCTCTATTCATCTTTTATCTGTAATCTGTCTTGCCTTCTGTCCCTCCATGGTCTCTCAGAGTTTGTTTATTTTTTATCTATTTATCTATTTATGCATTCAGTTATTCATTCGTTTTTTTACATTTTCCAACTCCTTTCTGTGTCGCCAAACTCCTCTCTCTCTCTCTCTCTCTCTCTCTCTGTTTCTATTTAAATATGTGTTTCTATGTAACTCTCTCTCTCTCTTTCTGTGTGTGTGTTTGTGTGTGTGCATGTGTGTGTGTGCGTGTGTGTGTGTATGTGTGTGTATGTGTGTGTTTGTGTGGGTGTGTGTGTTTGTGTGTGTGTGTGTTTATGTGTATGTGTGTTAGTGTGTGTGTGTGTGTTCATCTGACCTTCCCTCCCCCTCTGTCACCTGCCACCTTGTCAAATTCGTCCCCAACTATTCTTTCTTCCCATATTGTACTTCCTCTTCCTCACTTTTCTCTCTCTCTCTCTCTCTCTCTCTCTCTCTCTCTCTCTCTCTTTCTCTTTCTCTTTCTCTCTCTCTCTCTCTCTTTCTCTCTCTCTCTCTCTCTCTCTCTCTCTCTCTCTCTCTCTCTCTCTCTCTCTCTCTCTCTCTCTCTCTCTCTCTGTTCACATTACATTTTTCCTTCCGTGTACTTCCCACTTTTCACAAACCAAATAATCTTCCTTTTCCTCTTTTTTTATTTATTTATTTATTTTTTCACTTCTTCCGCGCGTGGAAATGGGAAATCTATATACTACATAAAGTTTCTGCTCTCTCTCTCTCTCTCTCTCTCTCTCTCTCTCTCTCTCTCTCTCTCTCTCTCTCTCTACCTTTGTCTCGCCTCGTGTTTCCTCACCTCTTGTATTTCCTCCCCACTTTTCTTCTCACAATTTTCATCTTCCAATACTGTGTGTGTCTTTAATACCTTTTCTTTGTATTCCCGGCAGACGTGTAACATAATATATCCCTCGCCAAGTTCGTATTATATTATATTTCTTGGCTTATTTTCCTTTTCCTCATTGTCTGTCTGTGTGTCTCTCTTTCCTTTCTTGTCTACATATCATCCTCGTTATCATGTATATATAGACTCTTTCTTCACCCTTCCTCCCTTCCTTTCTTCCTTCGTTTGTCCTACCTTTCAAACATTGTTCCTTTCTTGTTCTCTCTCTCTCTATATATTTATAGTTAAATTGTTATAGTTCTTATTAAAATGGGTTCAACATTTGCGTTCTACTGGGGTCTATTATTGAAACACCCACACTCTCTCTCTCTCCACCTGCACCTGACCATGGAGCTATATAGTACCTACCTCCATATATACTACCTCCATGGCACCTGACCCCCTCCCTCTCCTTTCCTGTATCCTCCATGGTATCCTCTCTATTACCACGCTCAAGGGGCTGTTATGTTTTTGTATATTATTTACTCCACCTCTTCTTCTCTGTAGGTGGGTTTGTGTATGTGTGTGTGAATGTGTTTGTGTGTGTATGTTTTTTTTTTTTTTTTTTTTTTTTTTTGTGTGTGTGTGTGTGTTTTGTGTGTGTGTGTGTGTTTGTGTGTGCATGTTTGTTTGTATGTGTTGTGTGTGTGCGTATGCGTATATATATATGTGTGTGTTTTTGTGTGTGTGTGTGTGTGTGTTTGTGGTCGATCCTAGAGGTTGTATGTAGCATCCAGATATGTTTGTCACAACTCGATAAAATAAGAAACAGACATTATGACCAGTAGAAGTGATAAATTGACATCCACAATATATTTATACCCACTTTATTATCATCGATTTTCTTCCAGCAAATATTAATTAAATCAATGATGTAATAAAACATTTCATCCCGTAAAACAAAACGTCCTGAGAATAAAACCTGATATAAGCCACAACAACAACAAAAACAACGAAGACATCAACAACAATGATAAAACAACAACACTTTAAACAACAACAACAACAACAAAACCACCACTTAACACAACAACAACAAAACCACCCTTTAACACAACAACAACAACAACAACAACAACAAAACCACCCTTTAACACAACAACAACGACAACAACAACAAAACCACCACTTAACACAACAACAACAACAACAACAACAACAACAACAACAGGTCGACAACATATATGACCTCCCCGGGGCGTCAGTCTGTTTTTTTTGCTGCTTAACGAGGTCACTCAGGGGAAAAAAACTTCATTAATTAAAGGCACCGAAAAAAAAAAAACTAAAAAAAAGTCGTAAAAATGGATATAAAAGCAATGATTGATGGATATTTGTCATGTCAGCTTTGTGTGTGTGTGTGTGTGTGTGTATATATAACAGAAAGTGTGTGTACGTGTGTGTATGTGTGTAATAGTAAGAGTATGTATGTGTGTGTGTGTGTGTTCCAACTATTTATTGATGCTCTTGTGAAAATTTAGTGTATGTGTATGTATGTATGTATGTATGTCGGTATGTAAGTGTATCTGTATGTATGTGTATGTGTATGAGTGTTTTAAGTATTTATTGATGTGACAAGTAAAGTGTATTATGTATGTAGGTATGTATGTATGTAGGTATAATTATGTATGAACAGTATATATGTATGTATCTGTATGTGTGTATGTACAGTATATATGTATGTATCTGTATGTGTGTATGTACAGTATATAAGTATATATCTGTATGTGTGTATGTACAGTATATATGTATGTATCTGTATGTGTGTATGTACAGTATATATGTATGTATCTGTATGTGTGTATGTACAGTATATAAGTATATATCTGTATGTGTGTATGTGTATGTATGTGTGTGTGTTTCAAGTCTTTATTGATGTGACAAGGTTGGTGTTGGTGTATAGTGTTGTGTAAAGGTAGACAAGTTTTCTCCCTCACTCTCTCTCTCTCTTTTTTTTTCTCTCTCTCTCTCTTTCTCACTCTCTCTCACTTCACAGGATATCCCACTTCACTATTCATGATCAGCTGTTGCTTACCCTCACCTAACAACACACACACACACACACACACACACACACACACACACACACACACACACACACAGAGAGAGAGAATTTCAATAAAGATGTATACATTTATTTCTCCCCCCCCTCTCTCTCTCTCTCTCTCTCTCTCATCCTTCCTCTCACTCTTACTCTTCATCTCCTTTACTCATTCCATCCCTCTTCCTTCCTCTCACCCTCACATCATCATCATCATCACCACCATCTCCCTAATATCCGGAAGAGAGGAGAGGAGAGGAGAGGAGAGGAGGGAGAATTCACTTTGACAGTCGCTTGCTTCCATTTCAACTCAAAATACATCTTTTTATAACATATTAATTAAAAAATAATAAAGAAAATCTTTCACTACCATTTCGTCGATTTATAAAACATGACTGAATGAATGAATGAGGTGGAAATGTGGGTTGTTTTTTTCAATTCGTCTGTGTGTGGTTGCTTTTTTTTTTTTTTTACTCTTAGCGGTGGAGGGAGAATATTTCCTGCTGATATATTTTTTTCCAGTCGTGGTAGAGGACTTATTTTCCAGCCGATAATATTCCAGTACTGGTGGATTATATATATATATATGTATATGTGTGTGTGTGTGTGTGTAGGTGAGTGTATGTTTGTGTGGGTGTGTGGTCGATCATATATGAGTGTGTGTATACGTGTGTGTGTGTGTGAGTGGTTTGCATATGTGTATGTGTGGTGTGAGTATGTGTATGTGTGGTGTGAGTATGTGTATGTGTGGTGTGCTTGTCTGTACACACACACACACACACACCAATAAAAACATAACATGCAATCCCTCCCTCCTTCTCTATCTTCTCCCTGCCACCCCCCTCCCCCCCTCCCCTGCCATCCCCCTCCCCCCTCCCCCCCCCTCACTCAGGAACATAGAGATTTACTCACCAACTTTCAGACGTCGTAGAAATTATAGTTTAGGAATTTTCAGTTAAAAGCGAGTTGGAAGTTTGGTCTCGTGAGAAATGTTTCCCCGTGATCACATTGAAGGTGGGGGGAGGAGAGGAAGGAGGGGGGAAGCAAAGATGGAGATGATGGGATGAGGGAAGGAGGAGGAGGAGAGTAGGGGTTGAGGAGGAGGAGAGTGGGGGTTGAGGATGAGAGGGGGGGTTGAGGAGGGGGAGGAGAGGGAAAAGAGGGAGAGGGGATGGAAAAAAGAGAGGGATAGTGAGAGGGAAGTGAGGGAGGGAGAGAGAGGAGACAGCGACAGGGAGATTGGCAGAATGAGAAAGGAGAAGTGGTGGAAACTATCATATCATTTTTATATCGTTAAATTTATCATCTGTGTCTCTCTAATGCCTGTGTCATAATCCAGGGGGAAGGGGATAGGGAAGGGATCCAATCTTTATGGATATACGGTATATATATATATTTATTTATTTTTTGTGTGTGTATAGATCTTTCTGCTTATTTATTATATTCATATATACGTAGGCTTTCTGTTTAATATTGTTATTATTATTATTATTAACATTTATTATTATTATTATTATTATTATTATTATTATTATTATTATTATTATTATTATTATTATTATTATTATTATTATTATTATTAATCTACTACACTATTATTACACCACAAAAACCCTTCTACTCATGCTACTACTACTACCATCATTACTACTACTACTACTACTACTACTACTACTACTACTCCTACCACTACTACAGTAACTACCGTACTACTCCTACAAATACCACACCTACTAACATTACTACTCCTACCACCACCAACACCAACACCAACACCACTATAACTACTACTCCTACCAACACCACTATCACCACCACTATCACCACTACCACTACTACACCTACTACATTCAACCACCCCATGAACGAGGTGATAGGTGGAGGACAAAGTGGGTTACATAGACGTCCACAGTCATATCCCACGGTGCAACTTAATTTTCATCCACTCTATCGGGTTTTCTCTCTCTCTCTCTCTCTCTCTCTCTCTCTCTCTCTCTCTCTCTCTCTCTCTCTCTCTCTCTCACACACACACACACACACACACACACACTATACGCACGGTTCGTTTTGTAGTCGCACCACATTATTTACTCTATAGCGAGATGAAATTTGTTGCATATATATATTTATTTACCACTCGTGTTTATTCATCTCTTTTTGATATTTTGTTGACTTTACAGCGAAATAATAATTTTTGTTTATTCATCTATTTTTTTATATTATTTCTTTTTTACTCCAGCAAGATGATGTTTTTTTTGTATTTGTTTATTTATTTATTTACAACTATTATTTAATCATCTACTTTAATCTATCATTTCCATAGTACAACAACACCAACCTATTTTCTATACACTAGTTTCTATACACTTCTATACACACACACACACACACACACACACACACACACACACACACACACACACACACACACACACACACACACACACAACTAACATATACCCACTCACTCACTCACTCACATCTCTACACACACACACACACACACACACACAACAACAAACATATACCCACTCACTCACTCACTCCTCGCTCTCCTATCTTCTCCATTTTGCCTCGGTGCCAGCCAGAGCGAGGCGGGGTCCTTTTGCAGGTAATTGGTTCATTAGGCCAGGTGAGGCGAGGGAGGGGTAACTCAATCAACGGGACACGGCACTTGCTCGTCTCCGTACCCTTCCCTCCTTCCCTACCTCCCTTCTCACTTACTCCCCCTATCTCTCTCTCTCTCTCTCTCTCTCTCTCTCCCTATCTCTCTCTCTCTTTTATTCACGCCCTTCATCTCTCCTTCCTTCCTTCCCTTCCTCCCTCCTTCCCTCCTCATACTTCTCACTTACTCCCCCTATCTCTCCCTCCCTCCCTCCTTCTCTCCTCATACTTCTCACTTACTCCCCCTATCTCTCCCTCCCTTCCTCCTCCTCATACTTCTCACTTACTCCCCCTATCTCTCCCTCCTTCCCTCCCTTCCTCCCTCCCTCCTTCCCTCCCTCCTTCTCTCTTCATACTTCTCACTTACTCCCCCTATCTCTCCCTCCTTCCCTCCCTTCATCTCTCTCTCCCTCCCTCCATCCTCATACTTCTCACTTACTCCCCCCTATCTCTCTCTCTCTCTCTCTCTCTCTTTTATTCACGCCCTTTCTTGCCCTCTCTTTCTCCTTCCTTGCTTTCACCTTGATTCCCTCCCCCACTCACCCCTCACCCTTTTTCTTAATCATTTACTTACTCCCTCGCTCTGTGTGTCTGTCTGTTTTTCATTACATCCCTCTCTTCCTTACATACTGGTTATCATGTTTTTGTATACACTGTCACGTTCACACAACATTCTCCGTGGACAATACCAACAGACACCAACAATATACAACCAACATACACCTACAATATACAATAGGTTGCTATATGTCTTCTTCAAATAGGTGTATAATCCCTTATCTTATATCTCCCATGTGGTCTAGTGGCTAGGATATCTGGCTTTCACCCAGGAGGCCCGGGTTCGATTCCCGGCATGGAACACTTTTGGATATTTTCTCATGACATTAATAATTCCTGGGCAGAAATAATGAACGCCAAATGTAAAGTAGTCAGGGAAGGTAAATGGCGGGTAGTGTGAAGATGTTTTGGCGGGTAGTGAAGATGTTTGGCGGGTAGTGTGAAGATGTTTGGCGGGTAGTGTGAAGATGTTTGGCGGGTAGTGTGAAGATGTTTGGCGGGTAGTGTGAAGATGTTTGGCGGGTAGTGAAGATGTGTAAACAGTTTGGGTTACTATATAATAAAAAATAAAACCTACATATTTTTCTCGAATCCTGACGAAATCTATGTAATATTGACAAAGGGGGGGGGGGGGGATGGTTTTATGTTTATGACTGACTCTGTGTGTGTGTGTGTGTGTGTGTGTGTGTGTGTGTGTGTGTGTGTAATACTGGACCAAACCGGGTGTAGTTAATATTCACTTAGGTTGCAGAATGTCCGTCCAATCTGCAGTGTCCTCCCTTCCTCTCTCTCTCTCTCTCTCTCTCTCTCTCTCTCTCTCTCTCTCTCTCACTTCGGGTTTCTTCCTCATTTTTTCTCTCTCATTCAGTTCACATACCTTCCTTCACTTTCCATTCCTTGCCTCCCTTCCCTCCCCTCCCTCCCTCCCTCATTTCCTTCACATTCCTCCGTCTCCTTCTGACCTCTTTTCCTCTCTGCTCCTTCGCTCAACATTCAATTTCCTCAAGTTTCCTCGCCTCTTTTCTCCCTCGGGGCTGACTGTCTTGTCTTGTGTTGTGTTGTGTTGTGTTGTGTTGTGTTGTGTTGTGTTGTGGCCTACAAAATGCTCTCCTACCAAGGCAAAGGGAAGCAAGTCTACATGTAGTGGTTAGTTACATTTACCAATATTATATTTTTTTCGTATTACTAGTTATTTAATTTCTCCCATTATTTTATTATTTTCCTAGTTGTTGTTGTAGTAGGCAAGTCGTAACAGCAGTAGAAGCATGAGTAATAGTATTTGAGTATTAGTAATGCTTGCACTATTTTTTTAATATGTTACATTAAACCGTGTACTATAATACTGTCTTCATCACGTCCCTTTGTTCACCCAGACACACATTACCGTATATGGGTGACTAAAGACTGACTGACTATATACGGAATATCACTTCTACCGAGGCAACTTGAACCATCGTTTTCCTCGGCTCAGAAAAATAAATTGGTGTTCCCCTGACGGGCTGAGTCGCTCCGGAGTGGTGTGTGACAGTCAACAAATGCTCGTCTCTCTCTCTCTCTCTCTCTCTCTCTCTCTCTCTCTCTCACAGACCAAAAACTCCTCCCTCTCTCTCTTTCTCTCTATCTTTCTCTCTCTCACACACCCAGACCAAAAACTAAACCCCCTCTCTCTCTTACAGACCAAGAACTAAACCCCCATCTCTGTCTCTCTCTCTCTTTCTTTCTCTCTCTCTCTCTCTCTCTCTCTCTCTCTCTCTGTGCCCAAAATAGAAGTGCAGGAAGATACATGCATGGAGGGAGGTAAGGTAAGGTGGAGAGGGAGACTATGCATGGATGGGAGTAAGGTGAGGTGGAGAGAAGGATAGACTATGTTAGTGTTCCCCTCTGGGTCGAGTTTCATTGTGTTGTTTTCCTTTGGTCTTACAACATCTTACATTATTTTTATTCGTGTTTTTGTTCTCTGTGTTGTGTTCTAATAGACGAGTGAATAAATAATGAACAAATAAACGGAATACATTATACACTGAGAATTATTATGAATGATTGATACATATACTTGAAATTGTTTTATAATGTGTAAAAAATGATCTTCCCTTTCAATCATAATGTTTTTGAATGTGTGTTATGTTTTTTCATTAATAGTTAACAATAATTAGTGTAAAGGCATCATATACAAACATAGTAATAACGAAGCATACACACACACAGACATATACACACAAACTCACTCACTCACTCTCTCTCTCTCTCTCTCTCTCTTCTCTCTCTCTCTCTCTCTCTCACACACACTCTCTCTCATAATATACACACACACACACTATCTAACTCTAACTCACTCTCTCTCTTTCTCTCTCTCCTCTCTCTCTCTCTCTCTCTCTCTCTCTCTCTCTTTCTCTGACATCCCCAGTGCCTTTAGACTTGAGTGTGAGTGTGTGTGTGTGTCAAGCGGATATTTTATTCAGTGTTTCGCTGTACAAACAAATGTGAAAGAGAGAGAGAGAGAGAGAGAGAGGAGAGAGAGAGAGAGAGAGAGAGAGAGAGAGAGAATGTGTGTGTATGTGTGTGGGGATCGTAACTCAATCTTGGCCATGCTAATGTAACTTAAAATAGGTACACGGATGGAGGTCTTACTCCGTGACACACACACACACACACACACTCACACACACTTACTTACTCTTTCTCTCTCTCTCTCTCTCTCTCTCTCTCTCTCTCTCTCTCTCTCACACACACACACACACAGTGACTAGTGGAAAAGTCAATAACAGATAAACATGGTCAGTCTTCATTATCTTATCAATTTATGACCGCGGCAAAACATTTCACTCAGCATATCTGTGATTACGAGGAAGTGATAAAGTAGATGTTGTTGTTGTTGTTGATGTTGATGTTGTTGTTGTTGTTGTTGTTGTTGTAGTGGAGGCAACACATTCCTCAGTGTTGATATGTTATTGTTGTTGTTGTTGTTGTCAGTAGTGAATCCATTTGACATTAACAAAGAAAAAGAATATTTGGTTGGTCAGAGGAACATAAAACCCAAAAAATGATTGTATAGTTAATGTATAGAGTTATAGGTGTTTTATATATATAGTTTCCGGTTACTAGGGGAATATATAACCCAAAAAACGATTGTGTAGACTGTAGATAATTTATAGAGTTTTATGTGTTTATATATACAGTCTCCGATTACCAGAGGAACATATGACCCAAGAAACGAGTATATTGATAATATATAGATTTCTAGATGTTTATATTATATAGTCTCCGGTTAGTTAGAGGAATATATAACCCATGAAACGATGGTATAGGTAATGTTTAGAGTTATCTGTGTTTATATGTATAGTGTCCGGTTAGTCAGAGATCAATCCTACCCACCTAAGACTCTACAGGTAAGAGTGTGTTGACATAAAAGAACCTGGCAGCGGTGGGATTCGAACCCACGCCTCCGAAGAGACTGGTGCCTTAAACCAGCGCCTTAGACCGCTCGGCCACGCTACCTTGAAACATTGTGTAATAATTGCAATATTAAGAAAATAAAACTATAAATAAATCGACTCAAAATCTATCACAAATTATCCGTCCACAAATCCTCAGGAAATTCATAGTTTTCAAGTAAATAAGCTTCATATTTTTTTCTGTTGTTGTTGTTGCGCGACATGAAAAAATTACGGTTGTGAAAGAAAGAAAAATAAATGTGTGTGTGAGAATGGAAAGAGGCTGCATCTCGTGAACACACACACACACACCAGTCACGGCAATGGAGACACCCACTGACTGATGGAGATGGATGGATGGTGTCGGTGAGTAAGGGGGAGGAAGGATGTGTTGAGGGACAGATAGAGAGAGAAAGAGTAGGGGGCAATTGGGGGGTAGATAGAGTAGGGGCAATTGGGGACAGAGAGAGAGAGTAGGGGGCAATAGGAGGGCAGAGAGAGAGTAGGGGGCTGTTTTCATCGATGAGAGAGAGATAGAGAGAGAGAGAGTGAGAGAGAGAGAGAGAGAGAGAGAGAGAGAGAGAGTAGGGAAGGTCAAATAAGTTGTTATAATAGGTAGAGATAGCGATAGAGTATAAAGATTGATGTATGGTATAGATTAGTTTATCTTCATTGCCTCCCATCCCTTTCTTCCCATTTCTTCTTCTTTTCCTTTCTCTTTCCTCTCCATTCCTTTCTCTCCTGTCTATCCTTCCTCCCATTTCTTCTCCCTCTCCTCTTCTTTCCATTTCCTCCCTCCCCTTTTTATCTCCTTTCCCCTTTCTCTCTCCATTCCCTCTCTTCCCTCCCAGTAGACCAACCAGACCGAGGAATGAACGGAGAGGAAAGAAGGAAGATGGAAGGAGAAAGGGAAGAAAGAAGGAAGCTGGATTGAGAAAGGGAGGAAAGGAGGGAATAGTGGAAGGAGGAAGGGAGAAAAGGCAGTGAAATCCACGACAATAAATAAAAGGAATATATATTTGGGCTTTATTTGTGTATTACTAAAACATTTTATACTATTTTACTATTATAACACATTTACCCCTTACCTTCCCTATGGTGTATAATTAAAACCTTTTATACTATTTTACTATTATAACACATTTATCCCTTATCTTCCCTATGGTGTATAACTGTTATAGATGATTTAACAACAATTATTAGTCAGAAATCAGAGTCAGTGCCTCTAAAGTTTTAATTCAACTAAAGAATGAATTTCACAGAAGATTAAACTCCACACTAATGAGTAATGTTGTGATCCCTTCCGTTCCATTAAATATCCAGCTTAAAAGGGGAGAGTATACTTTTGATAGATTGGAGTGCCTTGATTCCTCCAAAGTATGCCGGAAACAGACCCAGATGAAGAAAAATAATGGTATCCTGTTGCCTGGAATAGTTTGAGGAATCATAATCTCCAAAAATGTCAAAACTCTACCCTCCCCTTAAATGAAAACTGAAACAATTCCCATTCACCACTAAATATTCCATTACACGAATACATTCCGAACCGAACCTTGATTTCGGTAAAGAATTTAAACACTAACATTCCTCCCTTCCGCTAGACAGACAAACAGACAGACACACACACACACAAATAATTATATGTCACAGACTGAGTTGTACCTCGATTCGATAATACCTCAATGATATCAATAGCCAAGACAAACACAAAATGATACACAGATTTCAATATGAATAAACCTCCTAGAAACACACATACACACACACACAAGCACACACAGATTTATTATTATTATTATTATTATTGTTATTACACACACACACACATTTATCATCATCATCATATTATTATTATTATTATTATTATTATTATTATTATTATTATTACACACACATACTAGTGAGGGTGGAAGGTGTAGACAAATCACCACCACCACCACCATCTCCATCACCACCATCACCACCAACATCACCACCACCACCAACTCCAACACCATCATCACCATCATCACCATCATCAACACCACCACCACCACCATCACCACCAACAAGGCTTCGTCATCCTTTTCAGATCAATGCACTCACTCGTGTTGTATGAAAGGGGATGATTACCAGGCCACTTCTAAGTCCAGGGGAGGGGGTCTCTCTCTCTCTCTCTCTCTCTCTCTCTCCTCTCTCTCTCTCTCTCTCTCTCTCTCTCTCTCTCCTCTCTCTCTCTCTCTCTCTCTCTCTCTCTCTCTCTGTCTGTCTGTCTGTCTGTCTGTCTGTCTGTCTGTCTGTCTGTCTGCCTGTCTGTCTGTCTCTCTCTCTTTGTCTCTGTCTCTGTTATGCTCTCTATTTCTCTCTTTCTCTCTCTCTCACTCACTCTCTCTGTACGCATGATTACCTTTCCCTTCGACCGTGTATCATCCTATCTGTTTCTCTATCCGTGTGTATCTGTGTGTATCTGTGTGTGTGTGTGTGTGTGTGTGTGAATAGAGCCACTCAGGTCAATGATCTTGGAAGCACGTGCATGAAGGATTGCGTTTGGTTTGCATGGGTGAAGCGTAAAGGCATTGCATACAAGCGAAATAAATACTGTATTATTATTATTATTATTATTATTATTATTATTGTATTTATAGAAGCATTAGGACAATTTTATTACCTGGTTAAGTATATATTATATATATACACACACACACAATTCAATTCAATTCACACACACACACACACACACAGGCACGTGATCAAGTCCAGGTGAAACAAAACACACACACACACACACACACACATTAATCTATAGTGGCCCGTAAAACTCTTCTGTATGCAATAAATAGGTGAGTAGGTTGTGTACAGCAAAATGAAGAAAGTCTGTCTTAATCTTGGTGTAGAGTAGAGTAGATTGGTGAGTGTTCCTACCCCACCCTGACCCCTAGCTAGGCCTATATACCCCCTCACCACTCTCTGCCTAACATCTAAAAAATTACTTCTTACTGCCTTCCTCCTCTCCACTTTTCACTCAAGCCCCCTTTCTTCTTTCCACACCCTCTGTAGTCCCCTCTTCTTCTTCTCAAGCCCACCTTTTCCCATTTCCACCCCTTGATATGCCTCCCTCCCTCATCTCTTCCACCTCTTCCACCTGCTGGCCTCCCCCTCCCTCTTCTTCCTCTCCACCCCACCCCCATCTTTCCTCTTCCTCTCCAAACCCCCACCCCATCCTCCCTCCCTCTCCTCTCCAACCCATCCTCCTCCCTCTTCCTCTCCAACCCCATCCTCCCTCCTCTTCCTCTCCAACCCCATCCTCCCTCTTCCTCTC
>JAWZYT010001762.1:5000-25000 GCA_034508575.1 Petrolisthes manimaculis
ACACACATACATACAAACATAAGCACACATACATACAAACATACATACATACATACACACATACATACATACATACATACAAACACACACACACATATATATATATATATATATATATATATATATATATATATATATATATATATATATATATATATATATATATATATATATATATATATATATATATATATATATATATATATATTTCAAATACATACACACACACACACATCTCTCTCTCTCTCTCTCTCTCTCTCTCTCTCTCTCTCTCTCTCTCTCCTCAATATTAATAATAAAAATATATTAACACACACACATATCCATACATATATATTTATCTATTTATTATTATTATTTTTTTTTTCGTCGTTGTCGCCGCCACCACCACCGCCGCCGTCGCCCCGCCGCCATCGCGGGGCGGCGGCGGGGCAGCAGGGCGGCGGGGCCTGGCAGCGGAGCAGCGGGGCGTCAGAGGGGCAGCGGGGTGGGGCAGCGGGGTGGCAAAGCAGCGAGGCAGCAGGGCGGCGGCGGGACAGCGGGGCGGCAGCGGGGCGACGACAGGGCGGCGGGGCAGCAGAGCTGTGGGGCGGCAGCAGGAAGAAAGCGGGGCGGGGCAGCGGGGCCGGGCAGCAGGGCGGGGCAGCTGGGCGGGGCGGCGGGGCAGCAGGGTAGCGGGGCGGCAGTGGGTCAGCGGGGTGGCGGGGCAGTGGGTTGGCAGGGTGGCGGGGCGGGGCGGCGGGGCAGCGGGGCGGCGGGGCAGCAGGGCGACAGCCGGGCGGGGAAGTGGGGCGGCAGCGGGGCGGGGCAGCGGGGCAGGGCAGTGGGGCGGGGCAGCAGGGCGGGCCGGCGGGGCAGCGGGGTAGCGGGGCGGTGGGGCAGCAGGTTAGGTTAGGTTAGGTTGGGTTAGGTTAGGTTAGGTTAGGGAAGCGGGGCGGCGGCGGGGCAGCGGGGCGACAGTGGGGCAGCAGAATGGCGGGGCAGTGGGGCAGCGGGGCAGCAGGCTGGCGGGGCATTAGGGTGGGGCAGCGAGGCGGCTGGGCAGCGGGTCGGGGCAGCGAGGCGGCGGGGCGTCGGAACAGCGGGGCGGGGCAGCGGGGCGGGGCAGCAGGGCAGGGCAGTGGGGCGGGGCGGCAGCGGGGCGGGGCAACGGGGCGGGGCGGCGGGGCGGCGAGGCAGCGGGGCAGTGGGGCAGTGGGGCGGCGGGGCAGCGGGGTGGCAGGGCGGCGGGGAAGCGGGGCGGGGCAGCGGGGTGGCAGGGCGGCGGGGCAGCGGGGCGGCGGGGCGGGGCAGCGGGGAGGTGGGGCAGCGGGGCGGGACGGCGGGGCAGCGGGGCGGGGCAGCGGGGCGGGGCAGTGGGGCGGCGGGGCAGCGGGGCGGCGGGGCAGCGGGGCGGGGCAGCGAGGCAGCGGCGGGGCGGGGCAGCGGGGCGGGGCAGCGGGGCAGGGCAGCGGGGTGGGGCGGCGGGGCAGCAGGGTATCGGGGCGGTGGGGCAGCAGGTTAGGGGTTAGGTTAGGTTAGGTTAGGGCAGCGGGGTGGTGGCGGGGCAGGTTAGGTTAGGTTAGGTTAGGTTAGGTTAGGGCAGCGGGGCGGCGACGGGGCATGTTAGGTTAGGTTAGGTTAGGTTAGGTTGCGGCGGCGGGGTAGCGGGGCAGCAGTGGGGCAGCAGAATGGCGGGGCAGTGGGGCAGCAGGGCGGCGAGGCAGCGGGGCGGCGGGGCGGGGCAGCAGGGGGGCGGGGTGGCGGGGCAGTGGGGCAGCGGGGCGGGGCAGTGGGGCGGCGGGGCGGCGGGGCAGCGGGGCAGCGGGGCAGCGGGGCGGCAGGGCAGCTGGGCAGGGTAGCAGGGCGGGGCAGCGGGGCGGCGGGGCAGCAGGGTAGCGGGGCGGTGGGGCAGCAGGTTAGGTTAGGTTAGGTTTGGGGTTAGGTTAGGTTAGGTTAGGTTAGGTTAGGTTAGGTTAGGTTAGGTTAGGTTAGGGCAGCGGGGCGGCGGCGGGGCAGCAGGGCGACAGTGGGGCAGCAGAATGGCGGGGCAGTGGGGCAGCGGGGCAGCAGGGCGGCGGGGCAGCAGGGTGGGGCAGCGGGGCGGCTGGGCAGCGGGACGGGGCAGCGAGGTGGCGGGGCGTCGGAACAGCGGGGCGGGGCAGCGGGGCGGGGCAGCGGGGCAGCGGGACGGCGGGGCAGCGGGGCGGGGCAATGGGGCGGGGCGGCGGGGCGGCGAGGCAGCGGGGCGGTGGGGCAGTGGGGCGGTGGGGCAGCGGGGCAGCGGGGGCGCAGGGCAGCGGGGCGGCAGGGCAGCTGGGCAGGGTAGCAGGGCGGGGCAGCGGGGCGGCGGGGCAGCAGGGTAGCGGGGCGGTGGGGCAGCAGGTTAGGTTAGGTTAGGTTTGGGGTTAGGTTAGGTTAGGTTAGGTTAGGTTAGGTTAGGTTAGGTTAGGTTAGGTTAGGTTAGGTTAGGTTAGGTTAGGTTAGGTTAGGTTGGGTTGGGTTGGGTTGGGTTGGGTTGGGTTGGGTTGGGTTAGGTTAGGTTAGGTTAGGTTAGGTTAGGTTAGGTTAGGTTGGGTTGGGTTGGGTTGGGTTGGGTTAGGTGTTAGGTTAGGTTAGGTTAGGTGATAGGTTAGGTTAGGTGTTAGGTTAGGTTAGGTTAGGTTAGGTTAGGTTAGGTTGGGTTGGGTTGGGTTGGGTTGGGTTGGGTTGGGTTAGGTTAGGTTAGGTTAGGTTAGGTTGGGTTGGGTTGGGTTGGGTTAGGTTAGGTTAGGTGTTAGGTTAGGTTAGGTTAGGTGATAGGTTAGGTTAGGTGTTAGGTTAGGTTAGGTTAGGTTAGGTTAGGTGTTAGGTTAGGTTAGGTTAGGTTAGGTTAGGTTGGGTTGGGTTGGGTTGGGTTAGGTTAGGTTAGGTTAGGGGTTAGGTTAGGTTAGGTTAGGTTGGGTTAGGTTAGGTTAGGTGTTAGGTTAGGTTAGGTTAGGTGTTAGGTTAGGTTAGGTTAGGTTAGGTGTTAGGTTAGGTTAGGTTAGGTGTTAGGTTAGGTGTTAGGTTAGGTTAGGTTAGGTTAGGTTAGGTGTTAGGTTAGGTTAGGTTAGGGGTTAGGTTAGGTTAGGTTAGGTTAGGTTACTACTACTACTAATATTACTACTAATTGTAATAGGAAGAGGTTAGGTTAAATAAGGCTTGGTTTGGTTAGGCTGTCGAGAAGAAGCCCAATTAGGTTAGGTTAGGTTAGGTTAGGTTAGGTTAGGTTAGGTTAGGTTGGGTTGGGTTGGGTTGGGTTGGGTTGGGTTGGGTTGGGTTGGGTTGGGTTGGGTTAGGTTAGGTTAGGTTAGGTTAGGTTGGGTTGGGTTGGGTTGGGTTGGGTTAGGTGTTAGGTTAGGTTAGGTTAGGTGATAGGTTAGGTTAGGTGTTAGGTTAGGTTAGGTTAGGTTAGGTTAGGTTGGGTTGGGTTGGGTTGGGTTGGGTTGGGTTGGGTTGGGTTAGGTTAGGTTAGGTTAGGTTGGGTTGGGTTGGGTTGGGTTGGGTTAGGTTAGGTTAGGTGTTAGGTTAGGTTAGGTTAGGTGATAGGTTAGGTTAGGTGTTAGGTTAGGTTAGGTTAGGTTAGGTTAGGTTAGGTTAGGTTAGGTTGGGTTGGGTTAGGTTAGGTTAGGTTAGGGGTTAGGTTAGGTTAGGTTAGGTTGGGTTAGGTTAGGTTAGGTTAGGTGTTAGGTTAGGTTAGGTTAGGTGTTAGGTTAGGTTAGGTTAGGTGTTAGGTTAGGTTAGGTTAGGTTAGGTGTTAGGTGTTAGGTTAGGTTAGGTTAGGTGTTAGGTTAGGTTAGGTTAGGTTAGGTTAGGTTAGGTGTTAGGTTAGGTTAGGTTAGGGGTTAGGTTAGGTTAGGTTAGGTAATATTACTACTACTACTAATACTACTACTACTAATTGTAATAGGAAGAGGTTAGGTTAAATAAGGCTTGGTTTGGTTAGGCTGTCGAGAAGAAGCCCAAAAATTTTTTTATTTGGCTTCTAAATCCAAAATTTCGCCCCCCCAATCCCTTGTTTTACCCTCCCCCACCCCACCAACCACCCCGGCGGCTTACGACCTTATATATATTCGACAAAAATCGCCAACACCCCCATTTTAGCCAATCACAACTCACCTTGGGGCTACAACACTTGGCTACAAAACATTGGTAACACTGCTTCTACCCTTCACACTTGGGCTACAAGTGGCTAGTGGTGGCTACAACACCATGGCAACACTGCATTTACACATTCGAGTCATTTTCAATTTTCATCTACTATATTGCACACCTTTATACTTCACTTTAATCTACACGATTTTTAAGACTACTAGTTCACTTTTAGTACACATTATTCGTTTTCAAGGGCATTATTTTCATTTCATTTCATTGCAAATGTTTCTTTGTTTACATGTGTGTGTGTGAGAGAGAGAAAGAGAGAGAGAGTTGTAAGTATAGCCAGAACAAAAGCCTGAATTGGCAATACTACTACTACTACTACTACTAATAATAATAATAATAATAATAATAATAATAATAATAACAATAATAATATATAATAATGAATAATTTCTAATCTATATATCTAATATATAATAGCATGGTGTATGTAGACACGTTTTCTTTAGTGGTAGAAACGGGATAGAAAATTGGTTCAGTTCATCCCTATATAAGTCAGATTTCCCTGCCTGCCTGCCTCCCTACCTACCTGTCTGCCTGCCTGCCTGCCTGCCTACCTGTCTGTCTGTCTGCCTCCCTCCCTGCCTGTCTGTCTGTCTGCCTCCCTCCCTGCCTGCCTGCCTGCCTGCCTCCCTACCTACCTGTCTGCCTGCCTGCCTGCCTGCCTCCCTACCTACCTGCCTGCCTCCCTACCTGCCTGTCTGCCTCCCTACCTACCTGCCTGCCTCCCTACCTGCCTGCCTGTCTGCCTCCCTACCTACCTACCTGTCTGCCTGCCTGCCTCCCTACCTACCTGCCTGCCTCCCTACCTGCCTGTCTGCCTCCCTACCTACCTGTCTGCCTGCCTGCCTGCCTCCCTACCTACCTGCCTGCCTGCTTGTTAAAACACGTTTTTTTGGGCCCAAAAAGTCGATTTGTGCATGCATCTTCGATACCCGTTTATATCCCAAATTTAGCCTAAAAACACCGAAAAATCGAGTGTTTTGGGTCTCAGAAGCCATTTGTACATGTCTACACTGTTCTAGAAAAAATTCAATTTTCAGGCAAAAAAAATGCTAAAACACGTTTTTTTGGCCCAAAAAGTCGATTTGTACTGTGCTAGAAAAATTTCAATTTTCAGGCAAAAAAAATGCTAAAACACGTTTTTTTGGCCCAAAAAGTCGATTTGTACTGTGCTAGAAAAATTTCAATTTTCAGGCAAAAAAAATGCTAAAACACGTTTTTTTGGCCCAAAAAGTCGATTTGTACTGTGCTAGAAAAATTTCAATTTTCAGGCAAAAAAAATGCTAAAACACGTTTTTTTGGCCCAAAAAGTCGATTTGTACTGTGCTAGAAAAATTTCAATTTTCAGGCAAAAAAAATTGTATCGGTGTATCAATATTGTATAATGTATCAATGTTGTATTCATGGTAGCAGTCACGTAGGCTCTAGTATATGCCTGATGCTTGCTGGTCAAAAACTGCAAGGTGTTAGATCGCATCCTGTGTATTTGATGACAGAGAGGCGTGGGTTCATTGACACTAGTTCCAAGATCTGAATACTAGATTGTGCTCTGTACATTATCTGTTAATGTTAATCTTTAGGTTATAAGTAACTGTTACTGTAATTGTATATATAGAGTTAGGGACAATATATGTTTGCTCATTCTATTCTTGTATAACCGGGTAGTTTAAGGTTGTATATATCATGTATAAATGTAGTGTTACTTTATCACAAACCTATAACCTATGAGGGGGTGTGGCTATGTCACAGTGCCACGCCTGACGTGTGTGTTTGAGGCGAGGTGTGTATTCCAAGCCCTACCTCAGGTTAAACAGGTTATATTGAATATCCCTCTAATTGTTCATAGCTTTGAGACCGAGTTGGTCTAGTATACTATAACCTGTAATCTGTAACTGATAAATAAGCTACATCAGTAAAGAGAGACAAGTCCATGAGTTTACTCTAAACCTTTGAGTACTAAATATATTCCCCAGTAAGAATAATAATAATAAGGGTACTCCATCAACGGTATGAGTAAGTGAGTTGATTGAAGCAGAGACTACAGAGACTACAGAGGATAGTAAGTCTGTACAGTTGGCTGGTAAGAGATAGCCATACTGAAGTATAATTGAGAGTCCGTTGGTATGTTGGTATATTCAACAGGAGTGACAAGCTGAGTACTGCACGAGAAGCTGAGTACTGGACCCCCCACGGCTACAGGAGTAACCTATGTCTTCTTTTAGTGAGATTGTTGTTAAAGGCTTATGATCTGTGTAGATGTGAAATTTTCTACCTTCAATAAAATACCGGAAACGTTTGATTGCCTTGTAGATTGCTAGAAGTTCTCGGTCGAAGGCACTGTATTTCAATTCCGTTTTGCTAAGCTTTTTGGAGAAGAAGGTGATAGGCTTCCAGCTTCCATCTATGTATTGCTGTAAGACCGCGCCAATACCAATACCTGATGCGTCTGTAGAGATGGAGGTCTTGGCATCTGGAGTGGGGTAACTTAGGGCAGCTACCTCGCTGAGTGCCTTTTTTGCTACAATGAATGCATTGTCAGCTTCTGAAATCCAATCAAGTTTGATGGATTGACCTTTCTTGCAGGGTTTTATCATGGTATACAGTGGCTGAAGAATGTGTGAGCAGTTTGGGATGAAGCGGTTGTAGAAATTTATCATCCCTAGGAACTCTTTCAGCTGGCGCTGGGTTGATGGCTTTGGAAATTGTTGGATTGTGTCACACTTTGACTGAAGTGGAGTGACGCCTGCTGAAGACACTGTGTGACCAAGAAAGTCGATTGACGAGGAGCCAAACTCTGATTTGCCAATGTTGATCTGGGTGCCATAGTCGCGTAGGCGGGTGAAAACTTGCTCAAGGTGTCGTCGATGAGAATCTTCGTCATGGCTGGCGATGAGTAGGTCATCAATATATGCAAAGCAGAAAGGTAGGCCTCGCACAACTTCATCTATAAAGCGTTGGAAAGTCTGGGCTGCATTTTTCAAACCAAATGGCATCCTGATGTACTCAAACAAGCCAAACGGGGTTACGATGGCTGTTTTCGGGATGTCCGTTGGGTTGACTGGAATCTGATGGAATGCCTTGACTAGGTCAATCCTAGAGAATGTAGTGCAGCCAGCAAGCTGTGATGAGAACTCTTGGATGTTCGGTATGGGATACCTGTCCAAGGCGGTGCGAGAGTTGAGTGCTCGGTAGTCTCCACATGGTCTGATTTCTCCATTTTTCTTGGGGACTGTGTGCAGAGCAGTTGACCAATTGCTTGAGCTGGGACGAATGATTCCTTGATCCATGAGGGATTCAAACTCTGCCTTTACTGCTCGGTAGCGTTCTGGGGCTAAACGTCGTACCTTTGCATGAGTTGGTGGTCCTTTCGCCTCAATGTGATGGTACACATGGTGCTTCACCTGGTCGGTTGCTGAGAAGGGCCTGGTAAGTGTTGGGAAGGACTTGAGTAATTGTGCGTAAGGGTTGCCTTCCTTAATTAATCACTGATATCTGTGTGCTCTTCTGAGCAACAGGTTCTCCCGCGGTGCTGATACTGGTCAGTGAATCCCTCAGCTTACGATTTTTAATGTCGACAACAAGGTCGAAGTTTGTCAAAAAATCGGCGCCCAAAATTGCTTGTGAAACTGCTCCTATGTAGAAGGTCCATCGAAAGCATCGGCGGAGGTTTAACTCCAGCTTCAGAGTTTGCTGTTTGTAGACCGGTATCTAGGTTCCATTGGCGGCGTAGAGATGAGTGATTGGTGGCAATGACTTGTGGCATGCCTGTGCTGGTATTACGCTTACTTCGGCTCCGGTGTCTATGAGGAATCTAATTTTGGAAAGGGGGTCATAGATGTAGAGCAGTTTTGAAGTGTGGTGGCGAACACTATGCTCCTTTAGTGCCCGCCGTCGGTGTTTGACGTTTTATAGTTGCATGGCTGCTGACACTTAAACGCATTACTACCATACCTGTTGTGGTAGTAACAGATTCCGTTTTTCCTTGATCTGATGTTGGACCTGGACCGTTGTCGGTAACGATGAGGTGTGTTGTCACGGTGCCTTTGGCAAATCTTCACCTCCTCTTTCAAGGCACTGACCTCCAAGGAAAGTTTTGATACAATTTCTACGAGATGGCTTGCAACATCTTGACTACGTGTACTCGCATGCTTCATATCCCTGTTCTCACCAACGTTCATCAGTTTTGGTGAAGTGTTAATGGGAATGGATGCCATGAACTCATCTGCCAGTTTAGCCAGCTCTTCTAGGGGAAGCATGTTCTTTACACTGAAGAGGTTCTGTTGTATGGTTGGTGGTAGACGTTGGTAGAAGAGTTGTTGCAGCAGGTCCTGGTCAAACTTCTCCAGTTTGTTTCCCAATAACTTCTTCATCCGGCTCAGCAGTTCTGTTGGCCTCTCGTTACCTAGTTCTTCTTTCGAGACTAACTCTTGAAGTCTGGTAGATAGTGAAGATTCCAGGCGGGCGAGAATGGCGTTTTTGATGTCGGTGTAGGGAGTCTTAGAACCGACTGCCTTTAATATTGTCTCTGACACGAGGGACAGGACTTCCTGTGGCAGGAGGGCAGTCGTGTGGGTGAATTTGGCGAGACTAGACGTGATGCCACTTTGTTTGAAGTTGCACTCTAGTAATGAAAACCACATTGCAGGGTCCTGAGTGCAGAACGTAGGGGCTTTGAAGGCCACGGTGGCTACGTTCTTTTCGTTATCTGTCATTTTGTATGTTTTCACTCCGGGGTTACCAATGTAACGTTAGTTACGTTGTAGTGAATAGGTTTGGTATCTTCACTACGGGGTTAATGACAAATAACGTTGGTTACGTTGTAGTGAAGATGTCTGGTATCTTCACTACGGGGGTAATGACAAATAAGTTTGTTCTTGTCTTTATTGCTTCAGGTTACATTTGTATATCAAGTTTTTTTGAGTGAACCTGAAATATGAGCATGTGACGATATCTGTAGTCAACCTGGAATATGAACAATGTTATACATAAACATAAAGGTTGCCTGCCTGCTACACCAGAACTTAAACCCTGTAATGTTTTTCTTTTGTTTTGTTTTTTAACCTTCTATGGTGAAATGGTAAACTAATAATAACATTGGCAAGTGTTCTACTAAGAACACATATTATAACCTGATTATTATACCTCCTGAGTTTGTCATGAGAGAAAAATATAATTACTTATATTTTAATTAAGTTTTAATTAACATTTTAGTATGAACATTAATAATACATCTAGCATGCAGAATGTCTGTTTTTTTTAAATCACTGTTTGGGATGTGACACTTTTATTTTTATATTGTCCAACATTCATATTGTTTATTGTAGATATTATATACTCTTTACTGTTATAGCAAAGTGATGGAATGTATAATTCTCTCTCTCTCTCTCTCTCTCTCTCACTCTCTCTCTCTCTCTCTCTCTCTCTCTCTCTCTCTCTCTCTGCTATGACAGTGGAAATTTCCTGATAAAGTGCAACCGATAAATATATTAATTTTTTCGGGTACATCCTGTGATAAGTCCTGTAGGCAGTCGTATATACTGTGGTATGGAGGGTAGGATGTGTGAGGGGAAGGAAAGAGGAAGGATGGAGGGTAGGGTGTGTGAAGGGAAGGATGGAGGAAGGATGGAGGGTAGGGTGTGTGAGGGGAAGGAGAGAGGGTAGGGTGTGTGAGGGGAAGGATGGAGGGTAGGGTGTATGAGGGGAAGGATGGAGGGTAGGGTGTATGAGGGGAAGGAGAGAGGGTAGGGTGTGTGAGGGGAAGGAGAGAGGGTAGGGTGTGTGAGGGGAAGGAGAGAGGGTAGGGTGTGTGTGGGGAAGGAGAGAGGGTAGGGTGTGTGAGGGGAAGGAGAGAGGGTAGGGTGTGTGAGGGGAATGATGGAGTAAGGATGGAGGGTTGGGAGGGAACGATAAGGTAAGCGTTAGGGAGAGAGGGAAGAGGAAAGAGGAAGGGAAGGGAAGCAATTAAATGAAGTGATAGGAGAAATAGGATAAGGGGAAGGAAGGGAGGATTGGGGATGGTTAAAGAGAGGAAAGGAGAGGGATATGAAGATGTAAAAGAATTGAGGGGAGAAGATGGAAAGGAAGGAGATGTGTAGTAAAAGGAATGAAAGGATAGGAAATTAAAGGAAAGGATAGGAGAAAAAGGATAAGAAGAAGGAAGGAAGGATTGGGGATGGTTAAGGGATAGGAAAGGAAAGTGATATGAAGCTTTGAAGGAATGGAAGGGAGAAGAGGGAATGGAAGGAGATGTGTAGTAAAAGGAATGAAAGGGTAGGTAGGGTAAAGGAAGGGGAGGGAGTGGGAGGGTACTGGAGGGGAAAGGAGAAGATGGATAGGGAAGGGTAGGGAGAGGGAAGGATACATAGGGTAAATAAAGGGTAGGGAGAGGGACGAATAGGAGAATGTAAAGGAGGGAAGAGAAGGAGGGATAAGGGACAATAAAGCAGGGGAAGGGAGAGGAGGAATACAATATTAATATATACAATATAATACAAACAGTAACAGACCTGTTGGTCCTTTAGAGGCTGTTTTGATTCTAATGTGTTAACTACTAGTAGAGATAATGAATAAAATAATAATAATAATAATAATAATGAATAAAATAGTAATAATAATAATAATAATAATGAATAAAATAGTAATAATAATAATAATAATAATAATAATGAATAAAATAGTAATAATAATAATAATAATGAATAAAATAGTAATAATAATAATAATAATAATGAATAAAATAGTAATAATAATAATAATAATAATGAATAAAATAGTAATAATAATAATAATAATAATGAATAATATAGTAATAATAATAATAATAATAATGAATAAAATAATAATAATAATAATAATAATGAATAAAATAGTAATAATAATAATAATAATAATAATGAATAAAATAGTAATAATAATAATAATAATAATGAATAAAATAGTAATAATAATAATAATGAATAAAATAGTAATAATAATAATAATAATAATAATGAATAAAATAGGATTAATAATAATAATGAATAAAATAGGAATAATAATAATAATAATAATGAATAAAATAATAATAATAATAATAATAATAATAATAATAATAATAGTAATAATAATAATAATAATAATAATAATAATAATAATAATAATAATAATAATAATAATAATAATAATAATAATAATAATAATAATAATAATAATAATAATAATGAATAAAATAGAAAAAATAATAATAATAATAATGAATAAAATAATCCGTGCAACAAATCTTGAACCATTACAAGAAAAGGTATCAATATTGGGTTTGTTGTTGTTGTTGTTGTTGTTGTTGTTGTTGTTGTTGTTATTGTTCTGGACCAAGACTAATTAAAGGTGTAATATAATTATGGTTCATTGGAGCACTTTGATTCCTTTGAAGTATACCAGGAAACAGGACCACATTAACCTAAATAATGGTGTTCTGTTGCTTGGAATAGAATGGAGGAATCAGTTGCTCCAGATTTACCAACACTGTACTACTTCCCTTTAATTTCCTGGCTATCTGTTGATATATTTCTAAAGTGACTTTATTTATTTATTAATATAAGTAACAAGGGAGCACTACCATCTTGTATTATCATTATAATGCTATAGTTCATTCAATATAATTTATTGTAAAGTATAACTATGTAAAATCTTCAATTTATTATGGTATGAACACACGCATACACACACACATACCCTAATAGTATACACATATATGTATTAACACTAACACACACACACCCTAATAGTATACACATATATGTATTAACACACACACACACACACACATACCCTAATAGTATACACATATATGTATTAACACTAACACACACACATACCCTAATAGTATACACATATATGTATTAACACACACACACACACACACACACCCTAATAGTATACACATATATGTATTAACACTAACACACACACACAGTGAATGTTGACAGTAGTAATAACTCAACCTTTACTTATCATGGTGTGAACACTTTTACTAAGTTGTATAGATTAGTGAACAGGAAGAGATAGAGAGTTGTGTGTGCTGGCCTGTGTGTCTGTGCCTGTGTGCATCTGTAACACAGTACATGTTTCCAATATTAATACTGTATACACCTTTATAATATGTTTCCAATATTAATATACACCTTTATATGTAGTCGTCAGGGTCTGGCTGGATATCTGAAACAACAGGTGAAGTCCCGCTGAACAAGTCCATCTGTGTCCTACCAGGTGGTCACAAAGGAAAGGTAAGTAACACACACAGACACACACATCATCTATTTACTGGTCCATGTGTTCTTAGTCCTAGCTATTAACACACACACACACACACACACACACGCACATGACGTACTGTTATCTGTATGGTAGGTTAATATGGTACCCATGTGAGACCTCTGTACCATAATACCATTACCAGACACACTCTATATATTTACTACACAACAAATAATATTACTACACCAACGCCAATCATATTATTGTAAACTACACATAGTACATCATTTCCACAAAAAAAAAAAAAAAAAAAAACAGTGTAAATTACTTCTGGGTGAATTATTGAATAATGAATGGACCCTAAAATAATGAAGCTTTACAAGTGTGGTTGGTTAGGAAGATAACAAACGAATACCTCTGTGGAATGGATGCTAAAATAATAAAGCTTTTTTAGTGTGGTTGGTTAGGAGGCTAACAAACAAATACCGCTGTGAAATCAACCCTAAAATAATGAGGCCTTACAAGTGTGGTTGGTTAGGAAGGTAACAAACGAATACCATTGTGGAATGAACCCTAAAATAATGAATCACTACAGGTGTGGTTAGTTAGGAAGGTAACAAACTAATACCATTGTGGAATGAACCCAGTGTTATTGTTATGTTACAAACATTATGTGTGTACAGAGTGTAATACTGTGTGTGTGTGTGTGTGTGTGTACAGAGGCTATTGTTATTGCTATATTACAAACATTATGTGTGTACAGAGTGTAATACTGTGTGTGTGTGTGTGTGTACAGAGGCTATTGTTATTGCTATATTACAAACATTATGTGTGGACAGAGTGTAATACTGTGTGTGTGTGTGTGTGTGTGTACAGAGGCTATTGTTATTGCTATATTACAAACATTATGTGTGGACAGAGTGTAATACTATGTGTGTGTGTGTGTACAATCATAGGGTAGTGCGTGTGTAAATTGATAGTGTGTGTGTGTACAATGATAATGATAGGGTGTAGGCTATGTGTGTTTACAATGATAGGGTGTGTGTGTACAGAGGCTATTATTATTATTGTTATATTACATACATCATGTGTGTACAGAGTGTAATACTGTGTGTGTGTATAATGATAGGATAGGGTGTGTGTGTGTGTGTACAGAGGCTATTATATTTGTTATAATTATTACAGACATCATGTGTGGACATACTGTGTGTGTTTATAATGATAGGTTTAGTGTGTGTGTGTGTGTGTGTGTGTGTGTGTGTACAATGGTGCATTTGTAGTGGCTTCCTGCCACAAAATAGCTTTTATTGGTGTTAAAAGAACCAGCACAGCTGTTTGCTATAGAGTCACCATCAAGGTAGCTTAGGCTGTCTAGGTCATAAATGCTACGATGATAACTTCCGTGATGTTCATCAGAAATGAAATACAAATCTGGCACTGTACTGATATGAGGCCCCTGGTGGTGGCCTTTGGTATTACTGACCGCTTGGGTACGCTAAGGGCAAAGGTCGGGACGCTCGGCCACTCAAATGAGAAATAAGTAAATAAAATGAAAGGTTCCTATAGGGAGGTGGGAGGGTAGAATCTGTGCTGGTTATTTTAACACCAATAAAAGCTAATTTGTGGCTAGAAGCCAATACAAATACACCACTATTGGTTTATAAAGAACCAGCATAACTATTTGCTATGTGTACAAAAGAGGTAGGAGGGAGGAAATGGAGGAACCTTATTCAGAGCGTCCTCTCGTCTCAGAGTTGTTGTTGTTATAGTTGATAACTCGCTGCGGGTGCCGACAGAGGCATTAATAGTATAGGAGTATAGAAGGGATACGACTATCTCCTTAAATATAAATAGATTCCCAAAGAGTTGTGTCCAAAAACAACCTAGTGTTTTAAAGTAAATTTACAGCCTCAGTGTTGGCCTGTGTAGCTTCATTACCTTGTTAGTATCAGTTTATGTCTACTGAGTTACAGTGGGAAGAACTATGTAGGAACACAAGGAGTATTTATTGTTTTCTTTCAACACAAGAATAAAATCAATATTGTTGTGGGGATGAACGAGGAACTCAGTCTACAAGATATTTATTTATTTATAAAAATGTTATACAAGGTGATGATAAAATGTGGGTGAGTAAATACAAGATGGATATGAAAGGTGAAGAGGAGTTACCTGGCCTGACCTTTACCCCTCGGGTTACCCCTCCTCTCCCCCCCCCTTTTTTTTCTTCCCATGGAGTCCCCTGCCTGGTGGGGACGACACAGTAGGTAATTTTTCTTCCCATGGAGTCCCCTGCCTGGTGGGGACGCCACAGTAGGTAACTCAGGGGGAGTAGCTAGTGCTACACACTGAATGAGATTCACAGAATGATAAAGATATTTCGTCCTGAAGGAGGCTGTAGACGCCCATCCCCACAAATCCCGTATATTTCCACCGAGAGAGTTCTAAGGAAGGTGCGTGAGGCAGTCATGCCTCTACCACTGTGTGCCTTAAGGGCATGGCCAGGATCTGCATTATTAATCACTCGATAGAGAAAGTGAGGGATTGATCTGGGAGGAAGAGGCATACCAGACTTAGAATTATAAAATAAATGGTCTAGTGATGCCTCTCTCGTAGCATCTACGTAACTTTTAAATGCATGAATCCAGCAGGAAGGACGGTATCCTGAGGGGGCCAATTCTGCTATCTGCCTGCTCATTTTTTGCTAAAAATGTGGGTGAAGCTGAAACAGTTAAAAAGGTCATGTTATTATCTAAAATGGTAAATGAAGGGTGATGGGTCAGGGCTGCTAGCTGAGAAGCTCTGTCCCCTTGTAGCTAAAGCTAGCAGGAAGAGAGCTCTCTGAAGGAGATGGTTTAAGGTAAGTGTGACCCTCTCGAAGGTCAGGTAGGTAAGGACACAGTGAAGGGACCAGGCAGGAGTTTGGGCCCGTTGTGGTGCCGCACGTACCTGCCCGAATCCCCGAAGTAGGGTAAGAGGTCTCTCTGGAACCTTGATGTTAAACCCTAGTAGAAGAGGGTCAGACAGGGTGGTATAGTGTGCTATAATAGTAGCTGGAACCCTGTTAGTGGAATCGGCCAGCCAAACAAGAAAAGCCATGATAGTGCCTTCGGATATGATAGTGATAGAGTGACGACGAAGGTAATCTTGAAATCTCTTCCAGCATGATTCGTATTGCTGCACCAAAGATTTATGGTGTGCCTTCAGCATCTTGCCCACTGTGTCTTGTGAGAACTGTTTGCTCAGGACACACCGTAAAAACTCCAAGCGTGTAGACGCAGTGATGCTTGAAACGGTGGGTATGAGCCTGGGGACGTCTCGTGGTGCGGATGATAGGTGTCTGTTGACCTCTCGTGTCATTCTTCTGTGTTTTAGTCGTCCCAGGGGAATCGCGGGTGCTGTGAAGTTGAGGCACCCTAGCAACGATTCCCACTGGCGGCGAGAGAAAGTACGGGAGAAATACGCCCCCCCGTACCAAGGCCGCTTGAATAGTATTCAAGCGGCCTTGCCCCGTACCTGGTTCAAATCCACGAGTAAACGTCTGGGATTTTCAGAGGTGAACTGAGTCCAGCTCTGTCGTCAATTATCCTGGCTACGCCGACACGTCAAGAAAATACCCCCTACATCGTCGTAAACTCACAACATAGAAGATGCCAGACCATATTCCAAGATGGTGTGAGTGAAGGAGTAGCTGTTCTCCCCTGATAGTGACGTGTATAAATAAGGTGTGGTCATCTAGTGGGACAGAAGAGAAGCTACGGTACCAACATCACCACGAAGCTCCACTACTGTCTCATCTGGTGCGACACCCAGTAATCTCGGGGCCTCACAAGAATCACGGTATACTTAAAGCCTACAGCCCCGAGGTTGAGGTATAGAAAAAAAAAAAAAAAACTGGCGGAGGATCCGGCGGGCATTGTCTGGGGCGAGCGAGAGGGTGGCCGAAATAAAGTCCCACTCTATCCCTAGCCAACATAGCTTGCATGTGGAGATAAGAGAGGATTTGGGGATGTTTATAAGAAACCCCATCTCCCCTAACACCCTCATCGCTACTGCCACGTTGGTTGATACCTGCTCCTTGGAGGGGGCGTGTATCAACCAATCGTTCAGTGAGAGTGGGGACACCCTCCTCCGCCACCAACCTCATGAGCTTGGTAAAAACTCGAGGGGCAAGCGAAAATCCGAAAGGAAGTTTGGTGAACTGAAATGTCTCGGTCCCCACCTGAAACGCAAGAAAGCGGCAAACCCGAGGGTGGATCGGAACATGCCAGTAAGTGTCCAGTGACGCAAACCAGTCTCCCTTTCGGAGGACTGTGCGAACCTGATACCATCTTGAAGTGTTGAGGCTTCAAGAATTTGTTCAGAGCGCTCAGGTCCATCACTAGTCTCGTCTTGGCCGAGTTTTTCTTGGGAACAGGCGGGATAGAAATATATTTCCTCTCGCTGGCTCCACTATCCCTTTCTCCCGCATTTCCCTCACGTGTGGGACGACCGAGGGTGACACCTTGGAGGAAATGGGGGGCAGGCGTAGTGGCTAGGAAAGAAAGTCAAGTGTAAGACAATTGTCTAAAATGTGAAAAACGCCTCGGGAATTGGGAGAAGCGAAAAGAAATTTTTAGTACTCGTAATAATATATGATTAATTCCCATTATCACACAAATTTAATCAAGAAATTAAAATGGGAAATAAAACACATTGGAACTGTAATCCCTGGCCAGGATAGACCTTATTTGACTAGCCTCGCTGCCCATCCGTGGGTGAGCCAGGCTGCCGTCCACCCCGTCAGACACACCCGGGATGGTCCTTGGTGGGATAGTTGGAGGTGTGCTTGGGGCGACGATATGGTCTGGCAGGCTGCTGTCTCCCATGAAAGGGCTGCTGTCTAACTCTGTTGGTAAGCTAGGCTGATGGGCGAGGGTAGAATTGTCTCTGTTGTCTCGGAGGCTGGTGTGTTTATAATGATAGTGTGTGTGTATGTGTGTGTGTGTGTGTACAGAGACTATTATTAGTATTATTATATTACAGACATGATGTGTGGATGGAGTGTAATACTAGTGATGGTGGTGATGGTGTTGGCTCTCACACCACCCATTGATGCTCGTAGACGTACTGGTAAGTTGGCTCATTATTGTTTGTTACTATGTGTGTGTGTGTGTGTGTGTGTGTGTGTGTGTGTGTGTGTGTGTGTGCAAAAAAGATAGAGGGAGGAAGAACGATGTATGTGTGTGTGTGTGTGTGTGCAAAAAAGAGAGAGGAAGGAAGAAGGATATCTGTGTGTGTGTGTGCAAAACCGAGAAAGGAAGGAAGAAGGATGCTTGTGTGTGTGTGTGTGTGTGCAAAACAGAGAAATTGCCCAATATTAAAAATACCCAATATTAAAAACATCACTAACAACTTTCCTCTCTCACCAGAATGTCCCGCCTACAACCAGTCCTCCATGGTGTCTCGACAACCAATAGAGATGAACAAAATTGGTGAAGGTGTCCTGGAGGCTCGCTTTCAGTTGTTGTCTCCACCTGATAATAATGCCACGTGGGGGACAAGTCTCCACATCATGAATCAAGAGAATAAACAAACTTTGGCAAGACTTGACATCGATCACATTACCGGACCTAATAACCAAGTCAACATTAAGTGTTCCTGTACCGATACTAATAAGAATGATCTTTCCAGTGTCAGTACCATCACAGGACCAGACGTCATCACCAACCTGGCACTTCGCGTTGGGTGTTGGCATCTTTATCAGGACTCCCGGATGAAGATTACCTACCCATTGTCATTCACCAGCTTCAAGTGGAAAAAACAACCTAAACATCTCAAGAAGAAGGTCAGTTGTACTCTTTATTAGCAATTCTTACATGTAAAATCATGACAATTATTATCATAACCTAACCTAACCTAACCTAGCCTAGCCAACTCTAACCTAACCAAACCTAACTTAACTTAACTTTACCTAACTAAACCTTACTTAACCAAACCTGATCTATTCTAACCAAACCTTACCTAACCAAAGCTAATCTAACCTAACCTAACATAAAATAACTTAACCAAACCTTACCTAACCAAACCTAATCTAACTTAACCTAACCAAACCTAACCAAAACTGCTGTAACCTAATATATAGTAACCTAAGCTAACCTAACTATTACCAGATGAATATAATAATGATGTAAATACTGATGTGTGTTATTATTTCAGGGAGGAGAGTGTTGGGTGGAGTTGTCGACTAACAATGATGATGATGAGGAGGAACCAATATTGGACCTCAAGTGTCCCTACGACCTACCAGAGTTCCCACATCTCCAACTGACAGTCAAGTGTCCACCAGATGATGTGGAACAATGTGCAACCATCAACTACTGCAACACCAGTTAGTCTAATCCATCAACTTATGATTATAATTTATTACTTAATTAAATTATATACTATATTAGTAAAATAAATTTATAGCACTAATAATGAATGAAAAGTTATTGACAACTATCAATTAAATATCAATATAAGAAAATTAAGCACTTAACACCAAGGTAAGGAGGTTATACACTTGTGGTATATTGGAGTGGTCACACACACACACACACACACACACACACACTCGCACAAATACATTATTCCTTCATCCACTAATTTGTCACATAGACACATAGGACCAGGTAAACATATATACTAATATACTAAATATACTAAATATACTATAATAAACAAATATACACATACATATACACATACACATACACACACATACGTACATACATACACATACACACATACACATACACACACATACGTACATACACACACACACATACACATACATACATACATACATATACACATACACACATACATACTGTACATACACATACACATACATACATATACACATGCACACATACAATAATAATAATAATAATAATACATACATACATACATACATACATACATTACCTCCTTAAGGGGGTGCGGGAGTAGGGAACAGGCTTGGGGGGGACTGGGTGGTGCGGGAATAAGGGGACAGACTTGGGGTGGGTAGAAAGCCTGTCCCCAATTCCAGCACCACCCTAACCCTCCCCCAAGCCTGTCCCTCTACTCCCGCACCCCTCAACACCCCCCCCCCCCGCATCTCTCTAAACCGTTCCCAAGCCTGTCCCCTTACTGCCGCACCCTCCTAACCCCCCCAAGCCTGTCCCCTACTCCTGTACCCCCCTAACCCTCCCAAGTCTGTCCCCTACTCCTGCACCCCCAAAACCACGCCGCACTCCCCTAAACCCTTCACAAGGTTTTCCCCTATTCCTGTACCCTCTTAACCCCCCCAAGCCTGTCCCCTTACTCCCGCACCCCCCTAAATCGTTCCCAAGCTTATCCCTCTATTCCTGCACCCCCTGAGCCCCCCACAAAGCCTGTCCCCCTACTACTGCACCCCCCTAAGCCCCCCACAAAGCCTGTCCCCCTACTACTGCACCATCCTAAACCCCCCACTAAGTCTGTCCCCCTACTCCTGCACCCCCCTAAACCCCCCACTAAGCCTGTCCCCTTCTTCCCACATTCCCAAAATTCCCCCAGCCTGTCCCCCTTCTCCTGCACCCCTTTAATATATATTGCACCAT
>JAWZYT010001762.1:30000-92500 GCA_034508575.1 Petrolisthes manimaculis
GGTAGTGGTGGTAGTGGTAGTGGTAGTGGTGGTGGTGGTAGTGGTAGTGGTGGTGGTAGTGGTGGTGGTGGTAGTGGTGGTAGTGGTAGTGGTGGTGGTGGTGGTGGTGGTGGTAGTGGTAGTGGTGGATGTAGTAGTAATGGTGGTGGTAGTGGTAGTGGTGGTGGATGTAGTAGTGGTAGTGATTCCCTCAATGGTACTAATAAAGAATCAGTTGTTTGATGACATAGTTTACAAGAATCTCTAGAGACCTTCCTTCACCAACAAGAGAATCAAACCTTTAATTAATTATCTCAATGAATAAAATAATTACCACCAGTTTCCATATTTACTTATAACAAGGGAACAATACAATACTAATCATTAAGATATTTCCTTGTTAATAATTATCACCTCCAGGAAGGTTATATTAGGATTGGTTCCATTTGTTTTACTTGTTTGAGTTTGTTTAATGTTGTGTTAACACAATACCTATATTATATCATATAATTATACAGTGTTAAAAATAAGGATGATAATAATGGTGTATATTTTCCTCTTAGTCTGTCACAACATATTGGGAGATTGATTCAATGTTCACCTTTAAGGGATCCTGTGATGTAGTCTAAAAGTTGGAGAAAAATGAGTCCTTCAAATATTGCCACGAAACACCACCTATAGGGAAAGAACTTGTTTCGTGGCATGGTCAGGAGGAATCAGCAAAAGTCTCCAATTTTATACACGATCACAGAGTCCTAATTAACAGAGGTATACAGTGTCAGAATATTCTTGTTTTGCCTTCAAGTAATTAATTAATTCATAGTAAACAATTATCATACTTTGTCTCCTTGGCCATAATACTAGTGTTTAAAAAGTCACACTTAGTTGTGCTATGAAAAAAAATTAATGTTGTGTTGCAAAAATTTATCTACACGTCTAAGATTCTTTCGTTTGTATGCTAACAAACCACTATGAACCACTGTGGAATCGACCCTATGTACAGTCGTGGTCAATAAAAATCCTCCACATATATGTAGCTATATAACAAATTGCTGTTTAATGTTTTCATGTTCACATGTAATGTTATTGTTTTATGTAGTGTATAGCTGCTTGTATTAAATTAAATGATGGTACTTAAAGTGAGTGTGTGTGTGTAATAATTGTTTGTAATAAATTAAACGATGGTACTTAACCTATTTATTGGAAAGTTTATTAGCTAAGGAACAGAGGGAAGCTGTTAAAATCTGACGTGAATTACTCTTATATGGATGATTTATTGACCACAACTGTAGGTTTCAATGTAACCAAATATGTATCACTCATTGCTTATATCTGATGCTTACTGATGTTGTATATGCTGGTATTTTTATTCTGTGTGTGTGGTTTTTTTTTTGTGTGTGTGAGTTGGATAGAGAAAGAGAGAGAGAGTGAGAGAGAGTTGGTGTGTTTTTGTTTCTTGTGTATGAGAGAGAGGGGGAAAGAGAAAGTGTGTGTGTGTGTTCTATAATATCTAGAATAAAATGAATGAGTGATTCTGACACTCTGTGGTTGGACTGACACACACACAGACCTTTACTGTTTTTTGTACTGGTATTTACTTTGAATATAACCTGCATTCTAATGATATAGTAGCCTATACTTTTGGTACAGCCACAATGAAATAACCAACGACACTTTCCTTCCATCATGCAAATAAATCAGTATCATATCAAAATATAATCATACAACAATATTTTATGTCAACTCAACCCCCTTAATTATTATGAGGTGCTGCAAAATAATACACGTGTTGTTCTTTATTACCAAGATATTTACCACGATGGAAGGAAAGTGTCAGTGGATAATTGATGGTGGCTGTACACCCAAGTTCGTAAATTCGTGACCACGTACTTAGATGTTTATGCTATTTGAGCTGGTAACATTTATTTGGGAACACCTACTTAAATGTTTATGCCAATTGAGCTGGTAACATTTATTTGGGGAGGAATCAGAGTTGGTGGAACATAGTAGATGGATATGATACAATCTTTCACCTACAACGACGCCTTCTCCACACAGTGTTACCAGCTCAGATGACATAAACATAGTAGATGGATATGATACAATCTTTCACCTACAACGACGCCTTCTCCACACAGTGTTACCAGCTCAGATGACATAAACATAGTAGATGGATATGATACAATCTTTCACCTACAACGACGCCTTCTCCACACAGTGTTACCAGCTCAGATGACATAAACATAGTAGATGGATATGATACAATCTTTCACCTACAACGACGCCTTCTCCACACAGTGTTACCAGCTCAGATGACATAAACATAGTAGATGGATATGATACAATCTTTCACCTACAACGACGCCTTCTCCACACAGTGTTACCAGCTCAGATGACATAAACATAGTAGATGGATATGATACAATCTTTCACCTACAACGACGCCTTCTCCACACAGTGTTACCAGCTCAGATGACATAAACATAGTAGATGGATATGATACAATCTTTCACCTACAACGACGCCTTCTCCACACAGTGTTACCAGCTCAGATGACATAAACATAGTAGATGGATATGATACAATCTTTCACCTACAACGACGCCTTCTCCACACAGTGTTACCAGCTCAGATGACATAAACATAGTAGATGGATATGATACAATCTTTCACCTACAACGACGCCTTCTCCACACAGTGTTACCAGCTCAGATGACATAAACATAGTAGATGGATATGATACAATCTTTCACCTACAACGACGCCTTCTCCACACAGTGTTACCAGCTCAGATGACATAAACATAGTAGATGGATATGATACAATCTTTCACCTACAACGACGCCTTCTCCACACAGTGTTACCAGCTCAGATGACATAAACATAGTAGATGGATATGATACAATCTTTCACCTACAACGACGCCTTCTCCACACAGTGTTACCAGCTCAGATGACATAAACATAGTAGATGGATATGATACAATCTTTCACCTACAACGACGCCTTCTCCACACAGTGTTACCAGCTCAGATGACATAAACATAGTAGATGGATATGATACAATCTTTCACCTACAACGACACCTTCTCCACACAGTGTTACCAGCTCAGATGATATAAACATAGTAGATGGATATGATACAATCTTTCACCTACAACGACACCTTCTCCACACAGTGTTACCAGCTCAGATGACATAAACATAGTAGATGGATATGATACAATCTTTCACCTACAACGACACCTTCTCCACACAGTGTTACCAGCTCAGATGATATAAATATTTTGATGAGATGGTCGCGAATTTACGAGTTCCAGTGTACATTGGAATGCCTTGAATCACCCAAAGTATGCCAGGAAATAATTCCAGATGAATAAAAATAATTGTGACCTGATATTGCTGGGAATAGTTTGTTGGAATTATTTGCTTTGACTGTAACCTGTGATTTAATAAACACAAAAAGTTTGCATTTATTGCGAATCAGAGTTTTATTATCAGTCCTCTTTTGTTTACTAAAAAAACCCTGTGATCGTGTATGAAAATTGGAGGCTTCTGATTCCTCCTGTCTATGCCATGAAACAAGCTTCTTCCATATAGGTGTGTGTGTTTCATAGCAATATTTGGAGGACTTATTTATCTCCAAATTGTTTACTATATCACATTGTCCCTTAAAGTCCTTTTATCTGTGATGGACAGTGAGGTTGAAGTGATACATACATACATAGAAATAATAAAGAACTGATGATAAACAACATTACTCTATAAAAAAAAAATATATACACACACACACACACACACACGTTTTCTCTCTCTTACACCCACACCCACACACACGTTCTCTCTCTCTTACACACACACACACACAGTAGTAGTGGCTGACAGTGGTAGTGAACGAACGTGTTTGTGTAGGCGTCTCTGAGCTTCGGGATATTTTGAAGACAACCAGTGGCGCCCGGCTACATTCTCTACTTTGCTCACCTGGTAAAGTTTAATATAAGGGGGAGTGGGTGAGGAAATCCTGTCTCCAAAAGTTTATATATAGCTAAAAGGAAAGGCGATAGTTAAGGACAATGACTATAAAAAGGATGATAGGAAAGCTCATTAATCACTACTATGAACCCCCTTCAAGGAGTTTCACAAGCCGCATGTAGATGGCGCTGGCTGTTGTAGTAGTGTGTCGTCTGCAAAAAAAGAAAAAAACAACAGAGCCAAGAGTTAACGGCGATATGTATATTTCGGTTCCTTTACACTTAACCCAATAATTCACTTAAAACCAGATACATTGAATGATATGAATTACTCTATATAATGCCTGTGGTCACTGTAAGTTATAACTTGAGTAAACATAAGGATGTAGTGAATTAATTATGCAGGTGTTATTATATATTTCCGAAAGAAATGTGCGACGAAATGTAAAGCGTGTTTATGTTAGTGCATAAACATAATTTTATTTGTACTGCATTTATGTCTTGTACATGCATGATCTTGTGTGTTGTTATACAGTACTGTACTGTGTTACATAGTTCTTAGTTGTGTGTGTTTTTATTTCATATACCTTTATTGGGATGTTGTAGGCCTACTTGTACAGCATGTCGTTGGTTGCTATGCTACATCTGTGACAAAATTATTTTCCCCAATAAAACAATTATTTGTTTAAGGTTGTGTCTTTATTCCTGTCATAATTCGTCTGGAGTTTAGTATGATACATGTGAACCAGGCCCAAACTTGCACACCTAATACGCAGGTATGTTTTTATGATGATAAAAGTAATTGGTAATATAAATGTGTGTAATTGCAATTTATTAGGTGTTGCAAACTCCAACAATTTAGACAGTCATTATGTAGCCTAATGATGTAGGTATTTATGTAACAGGTATTATTACAATTATGACTTTCATTTAGCCTACTCTCAGTGCATAACATGCACAAACAAATATTGAAAATCAGGCGGATTATGCACAATAGAAGTTAGGCATTGATTAAAATTAGAGGAGTTAGTCCTGTACTGTAGGCTACATTAGTTATGAGATTTTATATAAGTTACTCCTGAAATTTTAATTATCTACAATTTAGATAAGTTACTCCTGAAATTTAATTATCTAAGCAGTATATAGATGGCGTTGTCGGCCGTTCGTGAGGTTCCAGTTTGTGCTTTGTTTTGTGATTTTCTATTGGTCGAGAGGAGAGCTTTCCTATCATTCTTGTATAGTCATTGCTTGGTGGCTTCTGCCTCCTCCTGACCATGCCAAGAAACAAGCTCCTTCCATATAGGTGTGTGTGTGCTTCATGACAATGTGTGAAGGACTCGCTAACCTCCAATTTTCTGACTACAACACCGGGTCCCTTAAAGTAAGAAATAAAAAGTAATGAAAGCGTCTGTGACGAAAGTGAATTTAGCTACACATAGCTGAGAGAAATAACAGACAGAGAGAAACAGTAACGAGCACTAATAAGTTTACAGCTCTGGTCGAAGCTTTGAACAGGTCAAATATACCAACGAAGTAATTCCAATGGAGATGTTATTGTGCATTTATTTACTGTCTCTAGGTATTAGAAACACACCTGTATATTTATTAGTGCTGGTGACTGTACATCAGATGATAAAACAGAGAGAGGTGAAGAAGGGAGGGATAGTGAAGGGAAAGGAAGAGAATATGAACTTCAAATATAAAAGGGTTACACAATGTTTTGTTTTCTATACCTCAACCTCGGGGCTGTAGGCTATCAGTAGCCTGTGACTCTTTGTGAGGCCCCGAGATTACTGGGTGTCGCACCAGATGAGACAGTAGTGGAGCTTCGTGGTGATGTTGGTACCGTAGCTTCTCTTCTGTCCCACTAGATGACCACACCTTATTTATACACGTCACTATACAGGAGACAAGAGGACACACACACACACACACACACACACACACACACATACACTAGATGACCCACACCTTATTATACACGACACTATCAGGAGACAAGAGGACACACACACACAAACACACACACTACTATGCATTTCAGGCCTCGCGAATCACAGTTTTTCGCGATTTTCAGCCGAAGTAATTGTTTAATAGGATTGGTACATTGGCACAGTGTACAACACACCCCAGCCTAATTTTGAGTTGGGTTTTGCAATGATTAATGTTGTTTATTACGGCGTTTACTCTTATTAAAGGTGGCGGCACACTGGGCAATTCGGGCTAACTTGCCACTTGCTTTTGCCACCTGCTTTGTATTTTGTTAGCCCAAACGAGTGGTTTGCGACCGACTCTTGCCGGGAGGGAAAACGGATAATATGTATGTTGGAAGCATGGAGGTATAATCTAAGAGGAGGCGGCATGAGCCGCTCGTCCTGTACACCCAAAGTGAAGCAAGGGGCGGAGCCTATTACCCTACCCACCATTGACTCGAAACATTGCCTCGCCCGCCTTACTCCCATTATAATTATGGTCTTATTTTCTCATATATCCTATAATCATAGCCAGAAAGAGACTTGAATTTGTTCCATATATGATAACTACATAAAATTATCCAATTCTGTATATTATCAAAAGTACTTAAACCCATTAAATATCGCTGTTTACAGCTAGAGCATTACCTCTGCTCGCAAACTTTTCCTAGGAGTATGAATGAAAGAATGAATTGAATAATAAATGAATAGCTTATTTTATGCAAAAAGTATAGTAAAAGAGAAGGTGATAGCTTACATACCAACCCACAGACCGTATTATAACGTTACAGAGAAATAACAACAAGTACAGATGACCACACGTGAATCTGGTATGCCTCGCTACTTGCGAGATACCTACAACAGGAAGGAAAGTGAGCAAAAGTTATAGTTTGTTGACAAGCAGATAGTAATAATATTTTACTGTCTGCCTGTCAACAAACTACATCTTTTTTCACTTAAATTTCATTTCGTTGTAGCCAAGCACCTCACAAGTAACGAACCATAGGCCTACCAGCTTCATGTGTGGGTATTAATTATATAAAGATTTCTAGTATGAGACTGTGGAAGGCCTTGTGTCACTCTTTAAGTATAGTATATAAATAAGATTATAATTTATACAGTAAGATGTGTATAGTGAAGTGAAGATGTGTGTGTGTGCTGTGAAGATGTGTGATCTGCAGTGAAAATGTAGCCTATGTAGTGAAGATATGTATAGGGTAGTGAAGATGTGGTGTGTTGTGATGATGTGTATAATTAAGGTAATGGAGATGTGTGTATAGTGTACTGAACATGTGAATAGGGTAGTGAAGATGTGTATATGGTAGGTAGGCCTACTGGAGATATGTGATGTGTAGTGAAGAGATTTGTAGTGTAACACCCAGAACTGTCATGTAATTGAGTTGACACTCAGGTGTGTTGTCTTGTATCAAACACATTTTACCACTTATAAGCCACATGGAATCTTACCATGATGGCTGTATATGTTAAAGCATAAAGTGTGTCATCACTTCCTCAGTTTCAGTTCACTCTGATTTACACAGCAATATTAATTTTACTCATCAGTCCCAGGCCATATAATTTCACAATTATAAAAACTCTTTCCGCACATTGGCTTAACTTAGACTACGGTTTTTTAACTTACACCTAAATTCTCAACAACCAAATAGTCTACATAGTAAACACAATTATAAATTAAATATCTTTAAAACATTATGAAATATGCTAAAACATTCATAATACAATCTCTCAACAATCGAGTTATCCTTCAGGCCAGCCCTAACTTAGGCACAAATAGGTCCCCCCATACAGCCAGTTTATCTTTTATAACCCTGTCAATGCTATATATGGGTCCGACATGATCAGCTGTCCAATGTTTTGAGTCAATGGGGGGTAGGGAGGACAGCCGACCAATAGAAAACTGGCTTCACCTCTGTGACGTCATGCCGCCTCCTCTTAATTTAGATTATACCTCCATGGTTGGAAGCAAGTCCGAGCAACTTGCTCCCAGCATGCCTCACAGATCGAGTGCTCAAATGAGCCATCATCTGTGTCCTTTATATACCAAGGAAAAAAATATTGAGCATGCAAATCTTTGCTTGTACATGAAAATAGTTACTTCAATTAGTTAATCGACTCTGTAAATGTAGCAAAGAATTATATGAACAACACAAAATAGGTATTCAGTTTTTCTATTCACCATCGCCTGTTGTTTTGTAAACATAAACAAACGCCCGATATCCAGAATGTCTTCATATACCTCTGAAAAAAATAAGGCCTTCTCGAAAGCTTAATTGGAAATCAGAGCATGTATATATGTTATTAGAAATATGCAGAGAACTTCCAATATTGTGGGATCCTGGACATGAGCAGTACTGTACAGCTGGACATTACACATCTAACATGAGTAGTACTGTACAGCTGGACATTACACATCTAACATGAGCAGTACTGTACAGCTGGACATTACACATCTAACATGAGTAGTACTGTACAGCTGGACATTACACATCTAACATGAGTAGTACTGTACAGCTGGACATTACACATCTAACATGAGCAGTACTGTACAGCTGGACATTACACATCTAACATGAGTAGTACTGTACAGCTGGACATTACACATCTAACATGAGCAGTACTGTACAGCTGGACATTACACATCTAACATGAGTAGTACTGTACAGCTGGACATTACACATCTAACATGAGTAGTACTGTACAGCTGGACATTACACATCTAACATGAGTAGTACTGTACAGCTGGACATTACACATCTAACATGAGTAGTACTGTACAGCTGGACATTACACATCTAACATGAGCAGTACTGTACAGCTGGACATTACACATCTAACATGAGTAGTACTGTACAGCTGGACATTACACATCTAACATGAGTAGTACTGTACAGCTGGACATTACACATCTAACATGAGTAGTACTGTACAGCTGGACATTACACATCTAACATGAGCAGTACTGTACAGCTGGACATTACACATCTAACATGAGTAGTACTGTACAGCTGGACATTACACATCTAACATGAGCAGTACTGTACAGCTGGACATTACACATCTAACATGAGTAGTACTGTACAGCTGGACATTACACATCTAACATGAGTAGTACTGTACAGCTGGACATTACACATCTAACATGAGTAGTACTGTACAGCTGGACATTACACATCTAACATGAGCAGTACTGTACAGCTGGACATTACACATCTAACATGAGTAGTACTGTACAGCTGGACATTACACATCTAACATGAGCAGTACTGTACAGCTGGACATTACACATCTAACATGAGTAGTACTGTACAGCTGGACATTACACATCTAACATGAGCAGTACTGTACAGCTGGACATTACACATCTAACATGAGTAGTACTGTACAGCTGGACATTACACATCTAACGTTACCACCAATCAACTTAACTGCAGGTACAGTATATATCTTGAGGTTTTTTTATTTCCCTGTTTTAACTTAGATCATAGGTGCCCAAACAATATCATACTAAAGATTCCCAAACATGAGCCTCACTCAGCCTATGAATCCCATGCAGATCCCAGTTGGGGAAATTCTGACTACACCTTTTCCACCCTCAAATAAAAATAAAACAACTTAAATTTAATATAAAACAACTAAAGTTTTATTTAGAACAACAGACTTCTAATTAAAACTCCTTAAGTTTATATTAGAACATCTGAAGTTTAATTTTAAATATTTGTATACCAGTAATTTAAAACACTTGAAGTTTTATTTTAATTAATTGAAGTTTTATTCAAATTATGTGAACTTTAAATTAAAATAAAGCAAGTAATATAGTTAATTGATTGTAGACTAATATATGTATGTGTGATTTGTAATGTAAAGATTTCCTTACATAAATTACAATTTCATAAACATTCTTGATAAATTAAACATAATAACCGTGATTCCTTTACGGTCCATCAATAAAGCAAAAACAAATCCCATGTGATTTACAATAAAAAAAGGTAAATAAAATAAATTACCAAAATGCATATGCACTCACATTTACATTGGCTATGCTAAGATTAATGTGGCTCTTATTTTTCAGATGATGTCCAGGCCAAGTTTGTGACTTTCAAGGGATCCTTTCAACAAGAGGTGAAGAAGATCCACAACACACCGAGTGGGTCTAGTGGGGGTGCACGGCCAAAGTGGGAATTTTTTGATGGATTGGGATACAAAGACAATCTTGGGGATGCTCGGTATCAGCGGACAAAAACTGACATGGATACATAATAAGTGTTTTTATCTTCAAGCACGGGATTGGAATGTTAAAAGAAAGTGAATACAGTATCTGCGGTACTTAAAATGTTAAACACACATGCTGAATAATCTAAATTTGTAATGAAGTACAATGATTACTTCTCCCTATATAACGGTAGCAACGTTATAGAATAAGTCAGACCTAACCTAACCAAATCTGGACCGGGTCAAACCACCCCAAATCTATTCGCCATTTGCATTATTTACATTTCCCAAGAACAGGCCAGCTGCCCCATACACTGCTCTGGACCGTGCTTGCTTGGATATGAAGACGGTCTTGGTTTCAACGGCTGTACGCATGGATCATCTTCATATTCCTTTGACCGTGATATTTATTAAATAGTACAACACTTGTGATACTATATATTAAACAGTATTTTCAAAACTTTTCTGTACTATCCTTAACCATGTATTCTGTATTTAAGAAATTTCACCTAACACAATGACTACTTTTTTAGATAATAGAAGTTAAGAAAATTCAAACCAAGGCAAAATAAAACTTTGTATTGTATCTATTATTACTATCTAACCAAGCCAAAACAATAATGCATATAATATGCTCATATTTTAATTCTGTAAGTTGAAGACATATATATATATATATATTTGTGTATTTCAGATTTATCTTTTATATACATTTATTTTTATATATGAGATTAGATTGTTAAAGAGTAAATTTATGTATTGTTTTGTCTTTGAATTAGCATAATGATGAAGGATTACAATTGACGTATGTGAGGAGGTGCTTTTCTGAGGCAATTCTCACATACTGATGTGTTCTTCATTGTTCACATGAACCAGCATCTAGGACTGGAGCCAATTACTGGATTGGCATATTGGTTTTCATTTATGTCATCCTGGGGTCTCAAGCTGTTCACAACCCTTAATCTTCCCTTGGACATAAACTAGCCAAATCTGGGTTTTGTAACAGCTAGGTACTAAATGCCCTGATTACCTGATAGATAAAATAATTGCAAAGGTCCGAGTGAAGTAGACAATAATAAATTGTGAATTGTACGTAAAATCAAACATAAATGTTGAAAGGTTTTCCTTCATTGCTGCTGGATTTAGTAGTCTTCAAGATTCATGTTCGTCTCTCAGTGCCTGCAATGAACACGGTGTCTGCTGCCATATCCCTACAACCAGTAACCACGTACTTCTGTTTATGTGATGAATATTATGAGGGGGAGTTTTGTGATGACCAATACCATGACCTCACTCCTGACAACACTATCACTGACATGGTGACCAACTTACGACAAGGCTTTCCAAATTTCATAGGCAATCCCTCAGTCATTGATGTGTACCTTGACATACAGGAGATCCCTCAACAAATCAAACAGATACATAGGAGGATCATGGACTCGAACAAGTATACACAAATAGTTATTGTGTATGGAGATGTGTTTCAAGAAGTGGCTTATATCGCTGCACATATGCACACCAAGGGCTGCCACGCTACACCAAGACTCTACCAAGACATCAAGTCCCATTTCAAGTAACACATACATCCAGGCAGGTGGGAAGGCTCTACTCTGGTGCTTGGCCACTCTCTATTTGTCCCATTATTATTGTGTCCTACTGTGAATAAAACCGTGCCTATTATTTGAGTCTACTATACACCTTCCTATAATAACAGCCTTCTAATATTACAGGTATTTGTGTGTAGCTTATAGTTGTGGGGAGGATAAGATCACTAGCAGAGATGATAGCGTAGTGTGTATCGCTTGGTGTTTGTGTTTAGGTTGTAATTGTGGGGAGGATAAGATCACTAGCAGGGATGATAGCGTAGTGTGTATTGCTTGGTGTTTGTGTGTAGCTTATAGTTGTGGGGAGGGTAAGAGTACTGGGGACGATGGTGAAGTGTGTATCACTTATTATGTGTTTGTGCTGTATTAGGGGAAGGTGTAATCACTGGGGATAGAGTGTGTGTTTGTGGAAGTTTGAAGGTGGTGAGTGCAGTGGAGATGTTGCAGAATTGGCGGGCGTAGTTGTAGTAGCTGTAGTTGGTGGCATTGCAGAAGGACGTAGTTGTAGGTTGTGCTTGTGAGTTGAGTTCAGGGGTCACCAACTGTAACGTCTCTAGGAGGTTACTACCTGGGCATGCACCAAACTCACAAGGAATTACACTGGGCTTAATATTGGGAATGTCTATACAAGTGTATTGTTGTGTGTGTACACTCTCTCTCTCTCTCTAGACTCCTTAAATTAAGGTAAGTATGGATAGCGAGCTTTGGAATTAGGCTGGGCTGCAATGGGCAGCTGGGTAGGTACGGAAAGCGTAGTCGAATTTTATAATAACATGACTACAATGGGGCAAGGGAGGACAGGACACAGGTTCCAGTATGCGATCAGGCTCTGTAGTAAGAACAAGGTCAAGTATATTTTGAGAAGGGTGATAAGTAGGCTCACGTACCCATTGAGTAAGCCCAAACATGAGAAATAGATTGAGGACATTTTAGTCTCGTCGCGACACTGTATAAGGCAATTCATTTCGATGCCATTGAATAGAGGGCAAATTGAAATCTCCTAAGATAATCAGTTCCTAACTTCCTTACCAAGACTATAATTTACTATATGATTGATTAGAGCATTATCATCATCGGTATTGTAAGAAGGGGAATGATACACAACAAGAATGTGGAGGTTAAATGTAGACAGGTATAGAACAAGTGTGTTTGGAAAATCTAGATTAGGAGAGTGGGAGACTTTAATTTAATCTCTGAAAGTGATGAATAACCAGTGTTGTGTTGTGTTTATTACTGTTATACCTACAGACTCCTTTATTGAAGTTATTGGACCGTGATAATAAACCTAACAAGAAGGAAATACAGTCATCCCTCCGCTATCGCGACTAATTGGTACCGTAAGTAGCACGTGATAGCGGAATTCGCGATAGCGGAATTTAATAACTAATGGGAATAATTGAAATTGGTTCCCAGTCCCTCATATTTCAAGATTTTTCCTCCCTAAACATGCTTTTGTTTACTAATATTTCTTTGCATATAATGAAAACTAAAGTAGATTAATAAGAAAATGCATTTTTAACCTAATACAGTGGACGCCACAAGTACAGTAAGCGTGTTGAGTGTTGTGGTTAGGTGGTGCGTAAATGGATATGCCTCACTCACCTTAGGGACTAAAGATTAATGATGAAAATTGGGATAGGTTCTTATGTCTCTCCAAAGTGATGTTTTTTTTTTTACTATGAGACCTCAAACACGATGGCAATTCATTAAACATAACAAAACGTGTTGACATGTGGAGAGTCGGGCGTCTGATTCCGAGAGCACGTGCCAGAGTAGGATGTCTGACTGACTGTAGAATTACCTACCAAAATATTAACTTAAAATCATTTTCAAAACGATTGCATCCATATAAAATGGGTGGCGAAAATAAGTGAAGCATATCCAATGAATTTGTATACAAAACGAGCGAAATGATAATGAACATGTTAGGAAATTATATCACTCGTTTGTGGTGTGTGTGTGTGTGTGTTGCCACCACTTCTCCCGCGCTCCTTCCCCCCCCCCCCTACCCTCAGTATCTCCATTCCCCCTAGCCCAAGGTCATGGGAATATAGGCCAGCTAGCCTGCCTTGTCACCGTGTGTGTGACTCTCGTGTTTAGTAATAATTACGAGTTAAACACTGGCTTCAACACTCAGTCATGCCAGGTGGTGCATTTACAAAATGAAAAGCCATATCCTTCCACCACTACTACCACGCATGCCATCGATGCCGACGACTCATTTCAGTCATGAGTCGTCATAATACAAATTGTTATATGCATTTAATATGTTTAATACGAATTGTAATATACATCCCTATAGGAACAACGTCTTATATCGACGTATTGGACATTCTATACCAGACCGAGGTGTAATTAGGCACAGATGAAAAAGCTTTATCTCCACACATTGTATCCCTAGTTAACTCTTGTGTTAAACAAAGATAGGGTTGATAAGAGGGCTAGTTAGAAACCCACACAGTCTTCATCTTTACTGCTGTAACACCATGTCATGATAAACGTGGCTGTCAGTCGAGTGTGCTTGGCCAATCGCACCGCCAAATTTGAATGTTACGTGCGCGATAGTCCGCATACGGATGCGCTATAGCGGATGAAGGTGAACTTTTCACACATGCGCGATAGTTACGAAACGCGAAAGTGGAACCCGCGATAGCGGAGGGATGACTGTAGAATGAAAGGAGGGACAGCAAACAGGATGGTAACAGAAGGAATTGAGGAGCACCAAAACAAGAAAGGAGGAACAGTAAACAAGAAGGAAATGAGGAACAGCAATCAACAGGATGATAATATATGGTGAAAGGAGGAACAGGAAACACAATGAAAGGAAGGAAAGGAGAAACTTACTTGTTTCATGTTGTTAGATATTCTATGCCATGCTCCACCAGCAGATGGTGCTCCGCAGGGCGCAGGGCTTCCTGTGGAGCGACCGGGGTCCAAAGGTGCGTCAAAATTCTTAAAGTACTACCCATACATATCAAAAAGGAAAACTAAGAAAAATACTTTGAAAATGTACAGTTGGACACATGAATGGGTGGTAAAGCCCAAGTGAAAGATGGTCAATTTCTCCCAATATCAAGTTCCTTAGTACCAAATAGGAGACATCAGGAGCAGAAGTCAGTATTAAGGATGGTAAATTGGTAATAAAGAACAAGTACTGGTTAACTGGTTACTCAAATGGGACAAATATCTTTCACCTGGGCTGTACCACCCATTCATGTGTCCAATTGTACAGTTGGACACATGAATGGGTGGTACAGCACAGGTGAGAGATACTTAATTGTCCCATTTGAGTAACCAGTGTCTATTACCACAGGTACTTGCTTTTTATTACCATCCTTAATACTGATTTCTACCCCTGATGTCTCCTATTTGGCACTAAGGAACTTGATATTGGGAGAAATTGACCATCTTTCACTTGGGATGTACCACCCATTCATATGTCTAATAACTGTACCAAAAAAGTACGGAATGCCCCGTTGGATAGACGAACGCCGACCTTGGACAGTCGTCGTTTGTTTTTATTTGGATGGATTAGTTGCCGGCCGAATAATATTATTAATGTATTAAAGTTTACTATTAGTATAGTGAAAATGAATATGCTGGCTGGGAAAATTGCAATTATTACAGGTAAATCATGTCTTTTGAAATATATTGGACTAATTTATTGAATAAATAAATATGGAAGTGTTATTTTAAGGGATAATAACAGGTAAATCACGTCTTTTGAAATATATTGGACTAATTTATTGGATAATTAGATGTGGAAGTGTTATTTTAAGGGATAAATTGATACCGAAAACATTAAGTTAAACTATTATATAAATCAGGAAACATTTTAGGAATAATTTGATATGGGAAACATATTAAGCTACAATATAAATTGAGAAACATTTGGTATTTATTGAAAGAATGACCGTTTTATAGCAGTGGTGCCAGATCCGGCTAATGTTTTAAAGCAGTGGTGCCAGATCCGGCTAACGTTAGGTCCCAGTATTTTGTGTAAATATTAAATTAATTACCAATATTGCGTACAGTTTTTCTACTTTCATTAACCACTAAATTAGACCATTGTAAGACTATTTTCGGAATATTTTTACAAATTGCCACAACTCGATTTCAAAAATTTTAATATTACTAGTGTTTAAATTTCAGTATTACAAACCACTTTTCTATATACCATCATTTCTTCTGCAAATGGAGGATAACAAGGTTAGGTCATGAAGTATGTCAAGGTTAGGTCACAAAGTATGGCCCCTTCTAGGTAGGTTAGGTAAGGTCAGGTAAGGTCTTTTTAATTCTGTAACATCTCGATGCTGTGGTTAAGGCTGAAGTATGCCGGTTAGGTCCCGGTAGTTTGCCCCATTAGGTCCCGGTAGTATACCCCGGTTAGGTCCCGGTAGATTGCCCCGGTTAGGTCCCGGTAGTTTGCCCCATTAGGTCCCGGTAGTATACCCCGGTTAGGTCCCGGTAGATTGCCCCGGTTAGGTCCCGGTAGTTTGCCCCATTAGGTCCCGGTAGTATACCCCGGTTAGGTCCCGGTAGATTGCCTCGGTTAGGTCCCGGTAGTTTGCCCCATTAGGTCCCGGTAGTATACCCCGGTTAGGTCCCGGTAGATTGCCTCGGTTAGGTCCCGGTAGTTTGCCCCATTAGGTCCCGGTAGTATACCCCGGTTAGGTCCCGGTAGATTGCCCCGGTTAGGTCCCGGTAGATTGCCTCGGTTAGGTCCCGGTAGTTTGCCCCATTAGGTCCCGGTAGTATACCCCGGTTAGGTCCCGGTAGATTGCCTCGGTTAAGTCCCGGTAGTTTGCCCCAGTTGTGGCAACTTGTAAAAATTTACCGTAGTTACCTCTTATAGTTAGGTCCCGGTAGTCTGCCCAAGTTAGGTCCCGGTAGTGTGTCTCAGTCCAAATTAAGTTAGGTTAGGTCCCGGTAGTGTGTCCCAGTCCAGATTAGGATAGGTTAGGTCCCGGTAGTGTGTCCCAGTCCAGATTAGATTAGGTCAGGTCAGGTGAGGTCTGACTAATTTCTACTGTATATTTTTTCCTGCTTATGTCCCGGTAGTCTGCCCAGGTTAGGTCCCGGTAGTCTGCCCAGGTTAGGTCCCGGTAGTCTGCCCAGGTTAGGTCCCGGTAGTCTGCCCTGGTTAGGTCCTGGTAGTCACACTAAATCCTTCTAGGAAATAAAAAAAATTCCAGTGAAATCCTTTTGTGGTAACTTGTAAAAATTTACCCTATTTTCTTCTATGGTATTTCCTCCACAAATGCGACATGTAGAATTAACGGTATTCCTCAAGCGCTGGACCATAATCAGGTTTGGACTGAAGGCTTGCAGATTGCAATGTTTTATAGTATTTTTTTAATGCATTTATTGTTCAAGGCCGTCGCATTTTAATGTTTGGGGAGATACAACCTCCCTGCGCGCGCCCCGCCCCCTGCGCCCCCCTAACCCAATCTCCATAAACACTTCATTTTCGCCATATTTGAACTAGATTCGTCAGAAAAACACTACAGAAAATTAAATAGAATTAGTCTGACCTAACCGAATCAGGACCGTGGGAATTATTACAACGAGCAAGATAAGATAACGTGCCTAAATAATGGGCAGAGAGGTAAATACCTGTTGGCAATACTGTTCCAAGCAGTGTTGCCAGATGCAGAGAAATTTCTCTGTTTTAGGGAATTTCGAAGTCCACAATGGGAAATAATTTACAGCTCGTTCAAAAGTAAACAGGAAACTTTCTACAAGATGTAATATCTAAAAGACCATCAATGTTCAAGAGTAAACAGGGAATAATTGAGGCAAAAAGTTTGTCAACGTCAAGCAGACCTGGCAACACTGGTTCCGAGCCCGCGCCAATGACAACACTCAACTGCTGCTGCTTTCAAGATCGCTCCCACACTATCTTATTTTGCTCGTTATCATAATTTCCCGCGGTCCTGATTCGGTTAGGTCAGGTCAGGTGGGGTGTAGCGGCAACTTTTATTATATTGTACAAGCACTGGCTTCGCCACCCACGGCTACTTGCCTGCGGCACTGCTCGCTTCGCACTAACACTGACACCAATAAACATACTACACAAACCAATACCATACTTGTTTGCCATTGACCCCAAGGTGGAGATAACCAACATCTTCACTACATGTAACCACAGGTTACAAATGGTGACCCCAGGGTGACCCATGGCAAACAACCGGTTAGATCTAGTCACCAGTTCCCACCCGACCAAGTGGACATCCCGAAAGCAGCCATCGTAACACAGTTTGGCTTGTTCAAGTACATCAGGATGCACCCCAAACTTCAACAACAACAACAACAACTACGATGTTGCCAAGTAATCAGCACACATCTTCATTACACAAAACACATCTTCACTACTCACCATACATCTTAACTACCCACCACACACTGGTGAGGGAGATGTGTTGGTGTAAACTACCCAGCACACATCTTAACTACCCACCACACACAAGGTGAGGGAGATGTGTTGGTGTAAACTACCCAGCACACATCTTAACTACCCACCACACACTGGTGAGGGAGATGTGTTGGTGTAAACTACCCAGCACACATCTTAACTACCCACCACACACTGGTGAGGGAGATGTGTTGGTGTAAACTACCCAGCACACATCTTAACTACCCACCACACACTGGTGAGGGAGATGTGTTGGTGTAAACTACCCAGCACACATCTTAACTACCCACCACACACAAGGTGAGGGAGATGTGTTGGTGTAAACTACCCAGCACACATCTTAACTACCCACCACACACAAGGTGAGGGAGATGTGTTGGTGTAAACTACCCAGCACACATCTTAACTACCCACCACACAAGGTGAGGGAGATGTGTTGGTGTAAACTACCCAGCACAAACTGAAAGAGATCCCAGGGATGATAAAATTCTGCAACCGTGTTATCCCAAACTGCTCACAAACTCACACGCGCAAGCCTTGGGTGCCGATTTTTTGACAAACCTCGACCCTGTTGTCGACCTTAAAAATCATAAGCCCAGGAGTCATTGACTTCCATTGGCACAGCAACCAGATGCGCACGCAAACGCCCGCGCACACGAGATCATATTAATTCTATTTAATACCATGTAGTGTTTTTCCAACGAATCTAGTTCAAATATGGCGAAAATGAAGTGTTTATGGAGATTGGGGGGGGGGGGGTCGTATCTCCCCAAACATTAAATTAATGGTTTAAATAAGTGGGTAATGAAGGTAGAAAAACCATAAGCAATAACGGTAATTCATTCCATATTTATCTGAATTAATTATTTCCACAGGTGCATCGTCAGGTATTGGTGCTGCAACGGCAATAAAGTTTTCTCAACTCGGTGCAACACTTTGTATCACTGGACGCAATGCTGATAATTTGAAGAGTGTTGCTGAGAAATGTAGTAATGGTTCTGGCAACACTGTACCTCCACTTATTGTACAAGGTAAGAGAATCTGTGTGTGTGTGTGTGTGAATTTTTTTAAAATTGAATTGAATAATAGATTTATTTACTCAGACTTTTACAAAAAGTATGGAGCCCAGCCCTTTAAATATTATACTTTATGCCACTATACAGTACACTATATAGTAGGCCACTATACAGTACTTAAGGTATGCTGCTTATAATGGTATAATCCTGTGTAGCGGGTGTAACTATATTCACACAATTATCACATATCTTACAAGAAAATGATATTTCCTCTCTTGCATATTGTTAGTTGTCTGTCTGGTATATGGAAAGAGGGAAAAAAATGAAAGTTATGCTTTATAAATAGTAATTAAAGAATACAAATTTTCCTCTAAAGCAAACAAAGTTCTTCTCATCCCATCTTCACTATCACACAATAATACCACAGTATCATCAGCTTACATTAATACAAATAATTTTAAATATAGATCCACAACTTCATCGTTAAAACTCGGAAAGCTACTGTTATCTTGTAATAGTTGTTCCTCTATATCTATCTATCTATCTATCTATAGCTCTGACGCCTGGTTCCCTTCGTGAACTCCCTCCAAGGGGGTGGCCATGGCAGAAGTGTCTCCAGTTTTCCCTATTCCAACACTCCCTCCTTACTTGTTCAAACCCTCCCCTGCCCCTTACGTTTCTCTCCTTTACATACTCTTCCTTGCTGTTCTGCCATCTAACTGGTGGTCTGCCTCTCACACCAGATCCCACAACTTCACTTCCATACACCTTCTTTACAAACTCCTCACCTTGCATTCTCTCTATATCATTTACATAAAAAACAAAAAGTAAAGGTGACAAGTTTTCTCCTTGCCTTACACCCTTTATTATTACATATATATAAATGTGTCATAAATTTGTTGTTGTAACATAACACATGATTTGATATTGTTATACATGTTCTTTATTACCCTTAAACTTAAAATGTTTCCATTTACATTATAACTTACTAATTTATACCCCAATCCTTCTCTCCAAACCATGTCAAATGCTTTTTGACAGTCCACAAATAAACAAAACAATTTTTTTTTTTCCAGCAAAACAAATCAATTATTGATTTAAGTAAGAAAATATGGTCAACTGTACTGTATCCTTGCCTAAAACCTGCTTCTATCTATCTATCTTGTGTTTCATTAATTACAGTATTGTGTTTTCATTAGAAAATGTAGTCCATCTTTCATTTAGAATAGATGTAAACAGTTTCTCTATACAGTACAACTCAGTAATGTGATTCTCTTATGATTATTTGTATCATTGATGTCTCCTTTATTTTTATATAATGCAATTATAGTACCAATTAGCCATTCATTTGGTAAATCTCCAGAGTCCAATATCTTATTAAATAATTGTACATGATTATAATGGACACAATAATATTAATATTGGGTAATTTTAATGTGTTCATTTATTATATTATCATTTCAAGGTGACTAGTTTTTGTTTTGTTTTTAACTTTTTAATATTCCTTATTACAGTACTTCATTTTCAGTTACTGGATCATTACTTAAGAGAGCCTGTATTATTCACATCAAGTTCATACTGTACATATTCATTATCCTCATCTTCATCTGCAAGTCTTTTAAAATTATCATAAAATTTATGGTGATATCCTTGTTGCTTGGTTTTTTTTTTTATTAAATAGCCTCCAAAATGTCTGCGGTTCTCTTTTCCTATTTTCTTTTATCTGTTTAATCATATCATCTTTCTCCTTATGTTTAACCTTTTTTAATTTAATCTTATAATTATTATTGTACTTTTAAATAACATATTATTAACAGTATTCTTATTCTTATTATATTTATGTTGTTTTCTACTCTGCATACATACATGCCTTATCATATCCAGACATATTTCCATTATTACTAACCTTTATATTTTTTTCCTTGTTGTACAGTTGGACACATGAATGGGTGGTACAGCCCAAGTGAAAGATGTTCAATTTCTCACAATATCAAGTTCCTTAATGCCAAATAGGAGACATCAGAGGCAGAAGTCAGTATTGAGGATGGTGTGTGTGTGTGTTCCTTAGTGCCAAATAGGAGACATCAGGGGCAGAAGTCAGTATTGAGGATGGTGTGTGTGTGTGTGTGTGTGTGTGTGTGTGTGTGTGTTCCTTAGTGCCAAATAGGAGACATCAGGGGCAGAAGTCAGTATTAAGAATGGTAATAAAGAGCAAATACCTGATAATAGACACACAATGGTTACTCAAATGGGACAAGTATCTTTCACCTGGGCTGTACCACCCATTCCTGTGTCCAACTGTACATGTATATGGAGGGAACACTTACAAGGCTGGGTCAATTAAAATTTGATTGAGACATAGTATCTAATGGAGTAATCAATGCATGTATTTTACCTTCATCTATAATCATTACATAATATCTTTTTATCTATCTCTCTCTCTCTGTCTATCTCTCTCTCTCTCCCTCCCTCAACAGGTGACGTGACCAAAGACTCGGACACACATGCCATTGTAGACGCGGCCGTACAGAGGTTCGGTCGGCTGGACATACTAGTAAACAACGCGGGTATTCTGGAACTAGGCGGCATTGACAACACCTCCATGGAACAGTACGACAGGCTCATGAACACCAATATAAGGTACGAGAGAGAGAGAGAGAGAGTTGGAACAGTACAACAGGCTCATGAACACCAATATAAGGTACGAGAGAGAGAGAGAGAGAGAGAGTTGGAACAGTACGACAGGCTCATGAACACCAATATAAGGTACGAGAGAGAGAGAGAGAGAGTTGGAACAGTACAACAGGCTCATGAACACCAATATAAGGTACGAGAGAGAGAGAGAGAGAGAGTTGGAACAGTACAACAGGCTCATGAACACCAATATAAGGTACGAGAGAGAGAGAGAGAGAGAGAGTTGGAACAGTACGACAGGCTCATGAATACCAATATGAGAGAGAGAGAGAGGGAGAGAGAGAGAGTGACAGATTAATATATATATAAGGACTGAGAGAGAGAGAGAGAGAGAGAGAGAGAGAGAGAGAGACAGTCAGTTTATGTATGTGCATTTGTTGGAAAGAGACTGTGTTGTGTGTGTATGTGTGTGTTAAAGCATGTTTTGTATTGTGTTTGTGTGTGTGTGTATTAGAGAGTGTGTGTGTATGTGTGTGTTAAGGAGTGTTTTATATTGTGTGTATGTGTGTGTTAAAGTGTGTTTTATATTGTGTGTATGTGTATTAAAGAGTGTTTTGTATTGTGTGTGTGTTAAAATGTGTTTTATATTGTGTGTGTGTGTGTGTATGTGTTAAAGTGTGTTTTGTATTGTGTGTGTGTGTGTTAAAAAGTGTTTTGTATTGTGTGTGTGTGTGTGTATGTGTGTGTTAAAGAGTGTTTTGTATTGTGTGTGTGGATCAATATTTACATTGTTTACAGATCAATATTTACATTGTTTACAGATCAATATTTACATTGTTTACAGATCAATATTTACATTGTTTACAGATCAATATTTACATTGTTTACAGATCAATATTTACATTGTTTACAGATCAATATTTACATTGTTTACAGATCAATATTTACATTGTTTACAGATCAATATTTACATTGTTTACAGATCAATATTTACATTGTTTACAGATCAATATTTACATTGTTTACAGATCAATATTTACATTGTTTACAGATCAATATTTACATTGTTTACAGATCAATATTTACATTGTTTACAGATCAATATTTACATTGTTTACAGATCAATATTTACATTGTTTACAGATCAATATTTACATTGTTTACAGATCAATATTTACATTGTTTACAGATCAATATTTACATTGTTTACAGATCAATATTTACATTGTTTACATATCAATATTTACATTATTTACAGATCAATGTATCAACTGACAATGTTGGCTACACCTCACCTTATAAACACTAAAGGAAATATTGTCAATGTTTCCAGTGTTAATGGAATAAGAGCAGTGAGTATTTTTATTATTTGTATGTGAGAGAGAGAAAAGATATGTGTGGTCGTGATTATATATATACATATATATATATATATATATTGTATATATATATATATATTTTTAGTACATTTGAGTATTTTTATTATATGTATGTGAGAGAGAGAAAAATGATATGTGTGGTCGTGATTATATATATACATATATATATATATTTTTTAGTATATTTGAGTATTTTTATTATTTGTATGTGAGAAGGAGAAATAAGAGATACTGAATATATATATATACCTGTATATATAATATATATATATATATACGTATATATATACAGGGTGTCCGGAATTTTTTACCCGTAAATTTAGCATATGCATGCTTTATTAATTCTGAAAAGAAAATATTTTATTGATGTGATCTTTTTTTTTCTTAGTTTAGCGGTAATTGAGACATTTAATTAAGGGGGGGGTGGCAGTAGGGGACAGGCTTGGGGGGGGGGGGATATGGGGACAGGCTTGGGGGGGGTAGAAAGCCTATCCCCCTATTCCTGCACCCCCCTAATCCCCCAAGCCTGTCCCCCTACTCCTGCAACCCCCAAAACAAAAAACCCCCCTAGCCTGTCCCCCTATTCCTACACCTCCTTAAATGTGTGACATTTGATCGGGGGGGGGGGGGGGTATGAGAGAGATGAAAGCCAAAGTGAATGGTCTGGGGGTGAAGTTGAGGCTGAATGAAGTAAATTGGTCCTTGGCGGCGGCAAGTTTGTTTGCAGATGACACTGTGCTGATGGCTGAGAGTGAAAGGGAGTTGCAGAGTGTGGTGGACAAATTTCAGTCTGTATGTAAGCGAAGGAAACTGAAGGTGAATGTGGGTAAAAGTAAAGTGATGGTGTTTGAAAGAGCAGAAACTGAAGTGATTGACTTTGCTACACCTTACAGAGTGGAAGTGCCAACTGGGACGAAGTGTGAGATAACTCTGAGGGGTGAGGGGATGGAGGAAGTGAAGGAGTTTAAGTACCTGAGGACAGTTATGTGTAAACATGCAAGTATGGAAGGAGAAATTAGGGAGAGAGCAGTGAAGGGTAGACAGGTCATAGGATCACTGGGGAGGATAATGAAGGGTAGAAGTGTGAGTATGGAAGTGAAAAGGGGACTACGAAATAGTATAATCCTGCCAACACTGACGTATGCGTCGGAGACCTGGACATGGAGTAGGGCTCATCAGTCAAGAATAGGTGCTGTGGAAATGAGTTATCTGAGAGGTGCATGTGGACTGACAAGGTGGGATGGAGAAAGTAATGAAAGTGTGTATAAGAGATGTGGTATGAGTGAGAAGGCAATTGGTATTGAGTGTGGAGTGGTTGAGAGAGTGAAATGTAATACTTTGAGGTGGTTTGGACATATAGAGAGAATGCAAGGTGAGGAGTTTGTAAAGAAGGTACAGTTAAACCTCGTTATAACGGACTAATAGGGGGGAGAAGATGTACGTTATTGCGGTTTGACCGTTATGGCGACGAATTTTTACGAGGGGTAAAAAAAAAAAAAAAATGTGTATGTATGTACAAAAATTACCACAAATTATAGATACAGTTGACTCTCGAATAACGCAATTTTGAGTAATGACTGAAATGAGTCTGGGACATCCGTGGTGGTGGAGGTGGTAGGGGGAGAGTAGGGGGAAGAGGGGAGATAGTGTGTGATATCGTTTGTTTACTTTTATCAACCACACACTCTGGTGTTTCCTTCTCCTTTCTCTGTTCGAGAAAAACCTTCCTTCTTGATATAAAAGGATATGACCTTCCGTTTTGTAAATGCACCACCTGACATGAAGCTGGTGGTTAACTCGTAAACTACGAAAAATGAGTGAGTCAAACACAAAGTGACAACCCATGTTAGGCCTATAATTCCCTTGACCTTGGGCTAGGGTGAATGGAGACTGAGGGTAGGGGGGGGGGGGAAGGAGTGAGGGTGAAGTGGTGGCAACACACACACACACACACACGCTTCGCAGACGACAGTGATATCATTTCGTGACATGTTAATAATGATTTCACTCATTTTGTATAAGAACTCCTCGGATTTATTCGAGAGTCAACTGTATAATATTATACAGTATACATAAATAGGTATGTAATGATGTGTAAATAATATACCTACTGTATAATGTAAACAATATAATAGAAAAAAATAGAGAAACCAAAATTCAGAAAAAAAATCCAGCGGGTTGTGTCCGTTATAACAGAAATCCGTAATAACGGGGTCCGAAATAACGAGGTTTAACTGTACAGTACAGTATATATGGAAGTGAAGTTGTGGGACGTGGTGTGAGAGGCAGACCACCCGTTAGATGGCAGAACAGAGTGGAAGAGTATGTAAAGGAGAGAAACGTGAGGGAGAGGGGAGGGCTGGACCAAGTAAGGAGGGAGTGTTTGAACAGGGGAGACTGGAGACCTTTCTGCCGTGGCCACCCCCTTCGGGGGAGTTCCCGGAGGGAACGAGGCGTCAGAGCTATAGATAGATAGACCAAAAAATTCTCAGTTGATATATTTGGATGGGCTACAAAATTTGTCATCTAATGGTTTTCATTTTTATGCTGCTCCCTCTAACTTGGTATGTTAATCTCTCTCTCTCTCTCTCTTTTTAGCTCCGGCCTAAGCCGAGAGCTCTAGGTCTTATCGTAATTCTTGTTCTTGTTCTTGTTGTTGTTGTTGTTGTTGTTGTTCTTCTTCTTCTTCTTCTTCTTCTTTTTGGGGCGACAACTTCTTAAAAGAGGTTCAACTGACTCACTCACTCACTCACTCACTCACTCTTCTTGGGGCAATCATTTCTTAAAAGGGGTTCAACTCACTCACTCACTCACTCATTTCACTTGAATCATTAAGAGCCGGAGCTTTTGAAGGGTTTTCCTTCATGTTCTTGTTCATGACCCAGTTTGTTTGTTAGCGTGCGCACCAAAATTTAAATAAATTATTGGAACATTGGTGGTGGTGGTGGTGATTATGATGTTAGGTTCATCTATAATGTATGTACAGTTGGCCACACATGAAGCTGGTATGGCTCGTTACTTGTGAGGTGGCTACAACAGAAAAAAAAGTGAAAAAAAGTTGTACTGTATTTTGTTGACAGGCAGACAATAAAATATTAATATTATCTGCTTGTCAACAAACTATAACATTTTACTTACTTTCCTTCCTGTTGTAGGTACTGTATCTCACAAGTAGCGAGGTGTACCAGATTTATGTGTGGGCAACTGTACTTCTTTGATTATAAGTATCATGAGAAGCAGCACATAATACACATAAACAGACAAATGTCAACTGGCAGTAAAGTTACATATGTGCCGATTGTACACACACACACACACACACACAATGATGGAACTAAGAGGTGGAAGGAATGAGAGGAAGAGGAGAAGATGAGAAGGAGGAGGGGGAGGAGGAGGAGGAGAAGAGGAGAAGGGGGAGGAGGAGAAGAGGAGGGGGAGGAGGAGAAGAGAGGGGGAAGGAGGAGGAGGAGGGGGAGGAGGAAAAGAGGAGAAGGGGGAGGAGGAGAAGAGGAGGGGGAGTAGGAGAAGAGGAGGGGGAGGAGGAGGAGAAGAGAGGGGGAAGGAGGAGGAGGAGGGGGAGGAGGAGAAGAGGAGGGGTAGTAGGAGGAGGAGGAGGTGGAGGAGATATGAGAGTCTTCTGTTGTCTGTTTCTTTGTCCAGAAACGTTACAGCCATCTATAATTGACTCCATCTATGGCATCAAATTGATTCATAATGATGTTGTTGTTGATGTTATTATGAAGAATATAAGAATATAGGGTAAATGTACTGTATTAGGTTTCGTTTTAACAGTTTAATATTTCTAAGAAACAATTATAGTACATTTGCGGTCATATATAATCATCCATATAGGAGTAACTCAAGTAAGAGTTTGACAGCTTCCCTCTGTTCCTTATATAGATGATAAACTTTCCAATAAATAGATTAACTACCATCTTTTATTTTAATACAAGCAGCTACACACTACTTAAAACAATAATATCATAATTTATGTGAAAGTGAAAACATTAGATAGTAAATTGTTTGAGATACTCATATGTGGATGATTATTATTGACCACAACTGTATGTAAAGTGTGTGTATATTAATGTATTATGTTTCTTTGTGTTGTTGCAGTTTCCTGGTGTGTTGGCATACTGTGTGTCTAAGGCTGCAGTGGACCAGTTCACCAAATGTGTTGCTCTAGGTAAGTAACACACACACACACATATACACATACACACACACAGTTCATAATACATGTATGTTGTGTTGTTTTGGGTAACACACACACACACTTACACACAGTTCATATGTTGTGTTGTTTTAGGTAAGTAACACACACACACACACACACACACAGTTCATGAGTTCTGTTGCTCTAGGTAACACACACACACACACACATACAGTATATGGTTCACCAAGTGTGTTGCATTAGACAAGTTACATACACACATACACACAGGTAACATCAATATCAAATACTGTTGTGGTCAATAATAATCATCCACATATGGGTATCTCAAACAATTTACCATCTTATGTTTTCACATTTACATATATTATTATTGTTTCAAGTAGTGTGTAGCTGCTTGTATTAAATTAAAAGATGGTAGTTAATGTATGTGCGTGTGTGTGTGTGTGTGTGTGTTATTGTTTCAAGTAGTACATAGCTGCTTATATTAAATTATAGATGGTAGTTAACATGTGTGTGTGTGTGTGTGTGTTTGTTATTGTTTTAAGTAGTGCGTAGCTGCTTGTATTAAATTTAAAGATGGTAGTTAACCTATTTATTGGAAAGTTTATCATCTAAGGAACAGAGGGAAGCTGTCAAACTCTTACTTGAGTTACCCCTATATGGATGCAGCACAGCATGTACAGTTGCCAAAAAGGGTATTGAGACAAATCTTGATGGAACTTTAACTATAGTAATATCCACAACTATTTGTATATGGACTATAAGCATGTATAACAGTAGGAAATATACATATCCTTCTGTAATACATACTTATAAGCATGTATAACAGAAGGAAATATACATATCCTTCTGTAATACATACTTATAAGCATGTATAGCAGAAGGAAATATACATTTCCTTCTGTAATACATACTTATAAGTACAGTTGAACCTCGTTATTTCGGACTAATAGGGGGGAGAGGGTGTCCGTATTTGCGGTTTGACCGTAATTGCGACGAATTTTTACGAGGGGTACGAAATAAAAATAAAAAAACAAAAAAAAACGTGTTTGTACAAAAATTAACACAAAATACAGATATATCTACATAAATAGGTATGTAGTGATGTGTAAATAATATACCTAAATGTTATTTACCTTGTGTGGTGAAGAGATGAGTTTATTTCTTGCCGTGATCGTATAGTGGGACGTATCAGAGTAGCTATTTAATACTGTTTAATAAAAACAAGAATGATGTAGTGATACGCAACCACTCCAAGTCTCCAACCCGCGCTTGTAAAGATAACAAATCACGCATGCGTGGCAGTGGTCTAGGTGGTAGGGGGAAGGGGGAAAATAACGGGATATCGATTGTTTACATTTTATTAGCCATACTGTACTCTGGTGTTTCCTTCTCCTTTATCTATTCGAGAAACATCTTCCTTCTTTCTATCGAAGGATATGGCCTTCTGTTTTGTAAATGCACCACCTGGCATGACTGTTGAAGCTAGTGGTTAACTCGTTATTACTAAAAACGAGATAGTCACACAAGTTGACAAGGCAGGTTAGGCCTATATTCCCTTGACCTTGAGCTATAGGGTGAATCGAGACCGAGGATAGGGGGGGGAAGGAGTGCGGGAGAAGTGGTGGCAACACACACCCACGCTTCACAGATGAGTGATATAATTTCCTGACAAGTTCATTATGATTTCACTCGTTTTGTATAAGAACTCCTCGGATTTATTCGAGAGTCAACTGTATATATACATAAATAGGTATGTAATGATGTGTAAATAATATACCTACTGTATAATGTAAAAAATATAATAGGAAAAAATAGAGAAACCAAAATTCAGACAAAAAAAAATCTCCAGCGGATTGTGTCCGAAATAACCGAAATCCGAAATAACGGGGTCCGAAATAACGAGGTTTAACTGTATGTATAACAGAAAGAAATATACATATCCTTCTGTAATACATACATACTTATAAACTTAATGTTATATGAATAGTTGTCGCTATACCATTTTTGGCAACTGTACAGTATAGTATTAATTCCAATTTATCCCCAAGGACACAGTCAATTTTCCAGTAACGGACAAGGTTAACCCCCATTTTGTCCGTTAAATCTCAATATCCAATCAATATCAACTCCATTATATATATTCAGTATCTTTTAATATATACTCGATAACCCAGTTAGTGTCTCTTTACCCCTAAAGACCGGTTGACGTGATATACCGACATACGGTAGAAACCGGGTCACACCATATACCGTTACAGTGATTTAGCGCTATTTCGCGCCCTGTAGGGCTAGTTTTTCTTGTCGTTGGGCGAGAAAATACACTCACAATATCGATCCGCTACCCACTCAGTCGATTCTGGGACCCCACAATGGCTGGGCGATTTTTAAGTAATTGCCCTTGTCCGAATTTGTGCTCTAACGATCGTAAGACAATACCGTAGTGAATATTTGTACGTGAGTGACACCATGATATTCCTACAAGGTTACAAATTATTATTTAGTGTATAGATCATGACACACGATATATAATGGGGTAGTAATAAGAAAATAACACCACAAAACACGCCCATACAGGCACAATTGATAGTAAATATACGTGTTTCCTACGGTACAAGTCGGTTTGTTTATCATTTTCTAAGTGACAGTTACACGATGATATATTCTTACAAGTGTTGATACTATTTTTAGTGTTGAAATCATGACATACGATACATAATAATAGTAGTAATACGAGTGAGTTGACAAGGGAGTTACGTGGGAAACTGTACACTAAGCCGTGGTCGAGTCTATTCCGCTCGTAGACCCAAACACACTGAAGATTCGCGCGCAGACATGGTCTACTTAAACTCGCCCTATCTCCAGAACTATTCATTGTACAGCCCTCCCGATGGTACCATTGGAAAGAGGAAGAGTTGAAGGTGAGGGTGGAACAATTTTGAAGTCAGTACACTATATAGGTTAAGAGTGTGAGCGTTGTGAATATAGGGCAAATCGAGGAATTTTGACGCTAGCGGCAAGGTAGAAATGTCAAGGCAGGGACCCCCCCTCCCGGTCTGCAGGGGTTAAGGCAATTAATTTGCTGCTTGTTTAGATTACTGTACTGTATATTACTTATGTATTCCAGTTTGTATGATAATGGTTTAATATCCCAGTTTAATATATGTGACACGCCAACCATTATCTATCCCTCACTCACTGCCTGTTATACCCTGTCATGGTCACACTTCCAACACCAACCATTATCTATCCCTCAATCTATCTATAGCTTTGACGCCTCATTCCCTCCGGGGACTCTCCCCAAGGGGGTGGCCATGGCAGAAGTGTCTCCAGTTTTCCCTGTTCCAACACTCCCTCCTTACTTGGTCAAGCCCTACTCTGCCCCTCATGTTACTCTCCTATACATACTCTTCCACTCTGTTCCAACACTCCCTCCTTACTACCTACTCTGTCCCTCATGTTACTCTCCTATACATACTCTTCCACTCTGTTCCAACACTCCCTCCTTACTACCTACTCTGTCCCTCATGTTACTCTCCTTTACATACTCTTCCACTCTGTTCCAACACTCCCTCCTTACTACCTACTCTGTCCCTCATGTTACTCTCCTGTACATACTCTTCCACTCTGTTCCAACACTCCCTCCTTACTACCTACTCTGTCCCTCATGTTACTCTCCTTTACATACTCTTCCACTCTGTTCCAACACTCCCTCCTTACTACCTACTCTGTCCCTCATGTTACTCTCCTTTACATACTCTTCCACTCTGTTCCAACACTCCCTCCTTACTACCTACTCTGCCCCTCATGTTACTCTCCTTTACATACTCTTCCACTCTGTTCCAACACTCCCTCCTTACTACCTACTCTGCCCCTCATGTTACTCTCCTTTACATACTCTTCCACTCTGTTCCAACACTCCCTCCTTACTACCTACTCTGTCCCTCATGTTACTCTCCTTTACATACTCTTCCACTCTGTTCCAACACTCCCTCCTTACTACCTACTCTGTCCCTCATGTTACTCTCCTTTACATACTCTTCCACTCTGTTCCAACACTCCCTCCTTACTACCTACTCTGTCCCTCATGTTACTCTCCTATACATACTCTTCCTCTTTAAGAATCACTGCTGTAGAGTCTGGGATAATAAACACACACACACACACACACACACACACAGCCATTTCTGTTTTGTTGTAATAATAATACTGTATGTATCTTGTCTCGATCAAGGATTTTTTTGTGTATTGTTGAATGCTTTGAACTTAACATTGTGTATTCTCTCTCTATATATATTTATTGTCTCTCATCATTAAATCACTTCATTAGTTTATTGACATACAAGTACATTTTTTGGGTATTTATTGAAAGAATTACCGTTTTGCAGCAGTGTTGCCAGATCTGGCTGGGTGCCAGTACAGTATTTTGCCCAAGTCATTTATTGCACTTTATCACGATTAGGTCCCGGTAGTCTGCCCAGGTTAGGTCCTGGTAGTCTGATGCGGTCTAGGTTAGGTCAGGTCAGGTCAGGTCAGGCTAGGCTAATTTCAAAATGCCCCATTTGAATATATTGGAAATTTGCAAAGGAAATGGCATAGAAGAAAATAGTCTTAGAATGGTCTAAATAAGTGAGTAATGAAGGTAGATAAACCGTACACAATAACGGTAATTCATTCAACATATACAAGTACCGTAAGTTGTTTGTGTTGTTTATTTACAGAGTTGGCCAGTAAACAAGTCAGAGTAAACAGTGTGAAGTAAGTACAGTACTGTAGTTGATTTTTTTTTTTTTTTTTACATTTTGATGATAAACTAGAGTGCTACTGATTCCTCCAAACCACTAACTAAAATGTTTCTACTGTAATAAGTGATAGTACTGTATTAAGAATATATTGTTATAAAGTGAAAATAATAAATAATAATAATAATAATTATAATAACATTGATAATAATACATGTAATAATACTGTAATAATAATAATAATACTGATGATAATAATAATAATAATAATAATAATAATAATAATAATAATAATAATAACAATAATAATAATACAGTACTGATAATAATAATAATAATAATAATAATAATAATAATAATAATAATAATAATACAGTAATAATACCAATAATAATAATAATAATTTAATAATAATAATAATAATAATGAAAATAATAATAATAATAGTAATGATGATACTAATACCAATAATAATACCAATAATAATAATGATGATGATAATAATAATAATAATAATAATAATAATAATAATAATAATAATAATAATACAGTACTGATGATGATAATAATAATAATAATAATAATGATAATAATAATAATGATAATAATAATAATACCAATAATACTGATAATAATAATAATAATATTGATAATAATAATAATAATATTGATAATAATAATAATATTGATAATAATAATAATAATAATAATAATAATATTGATAATAATAAAAATAATAATAATAATAATAATAATAATAATAATACCAATAATAATAATAATATTGACAATAAAAATACCAATGATAACAATAATATTTTTTTTTTTTCAGCCCTGGTGTGGTGGTGACAGAACTACAGAAAAGAGGAGGCCTTAGTGAAGATGTCTATGCCCAGGTAAATACATACATATAATATACGTACATGACACACACACACATACATACATACTGTACACACATACACACATACAGTACACATACACATACACATACAGTACACACACACACATACTGTACACATATACTGTACTACACACACATACTGTATGCTTACTTGCTTAAAGTTGTCCGTCGCAGACGACGATGACTTTGCACCATGCTGAAGAAGACTGAAGAATCAAGTTCGGTGCGGTTACACCCGATGGACTCGCTGGTGGCTGACGAGTCCAATCCTTGACTTGCATATGCGTCCACAAGTAAGGCACGGGAAATTACCTCCCGCTTGATGTGGCGCATGACGCCGTTGTCGTCTCTCCTCCGCCAGAGTGTTGTAGTGGGTTGTTAGTTGTTTGGTGACAGTGCGGCACAATGAGTGCCACTCTTGGCGGTTTTCAGCAGCTGTCTCAAGGTTAGTGGGCACTATTGCACATTTCTTTAGCGTAGCTTTAAGATGGTCTTTGAAGCGCTTGCGAGGGCCACCAGCATGCCGCCTGCCCAGACTCAGCTCACCATAAAGGACCTTGCGAGGAAGTCTGTCCTCTGGCATACGAATTGTGTGCCCCACCCAACGCAGTTGTCGTTGCGTGAGGATAGTCTCAAGGGGTTCAATTTGTGTTCTTCTGCGTATATCAGTGTGGGGAACCTTATGCCACCACTTGAGCCCTAATATTCGCTGAAGGCAGTTGGTGTGGAAGGCTTCCAGCTTTTTTAAGTGGCGTCGATATGGTACCCACGATTCACTGCCATATAAAAGGATGGAGAGACAGATTGCCCTGTACACAGATACCTTGGTGTTAGTGGTAAGGTCTCTGTTCAGAAAGACCCTGCGAGACAGTCTTCCAAAGGCAGCAGAAGCCAGTCCAATGCGTCGTTGAACCTCACTTGTTAAGTCACAGGAGTTGTAAGTACAGAGCCCAGGTAGGTGAACTCCTGGACGTTCTTCAGAGGCTGTTGATTGATGGTGAACTCAACAGGCTCTCGTGGATGTTCATGCATACTTAGCACTTCTGTTTTGTTGATGTTGATGGCAAATCCAGAACGAGTGTAGGCATTTGTCACAGCATTGATGGTGCGCTGAAGACCCATATGTGATGAGCTAATTATGGCAGTGTCGTCTGCATATTGCAGCTCATGGATTGCCTCCTATGTTACCCGTGTCTTTGCTTGAAGGCGCCGGATGTTGAATAGGTTACCATCTAGCCGATAAGACAGCCGGACACCATCAGCAGGGTCAATTTGCTGCTTAGCGATGTTGGAAACAGCTGCAAGGAATAAGTTAAACATAATAGGAGCTATTACGCATCCCTGCTTCACCCCTGTACCCACCAGGAAAGGTTCAGATTTTATCCCTCCACTGGAGACACGTGCCATTGAACCATCATGCAGTGATCTGAGGACAGCCAAGAATGTTGGAGGGCAGCCAAATTTCCTCAGTGCTTCCCATAGTAGTGGTCTGTTCACCGTATCGAACGCTTTAGCAAGATCCACAAACACCATGTAGAGGTCTTGATGCTGCTCTACGCTCTTCTCCTGAAGCTGTCTCGCCACAAACACCATATCAATGGTGCTGCGTTCTCTCCTGAACCCACATTGGGATTCAGGCAGAACCCGCTCTGCAATGTTGTTGAGGATTCAGGAGAGCAGGATTTTTGTGAGGACTTTTCCTGAGGTGGAGAGAAGGGAGATGCCCCGGCTGTTGCCACATATGGCCCTGTCACCTTTCTTTTTGTAAATGCTTATGATGTCTGCATCTTTCCACTGTTGTGGGCAGCATCTGGATTGCCACACTTCTTGAATGATGTTAAGCAGACAGTCTACAACAGCATTACCGCCATATTTCAGGATTTCCGCTGGGATGCTGTCTGGTCCAGTTGCCTTGTTGTTCTTCAGGCTATTGACAGCCAGGTGTACTTCTTGATGAGATGGAATGGTGTCAAGTTCTTGCATGGCAGGGAGATCAGGTAGGTTGTTAAGGAAGGTAGGATCTGTTGGGTTACTCCTGTTCAGAAGGTCTTCATAGTGTTCAGCCCAGCGGCCTAGAATTTCAGACTTTTCAGTAATGAGTGTGGATCCATCAGCACTCCGGGTGGGACAAAAGCTATTACTTTGAGGCCCATATGCCATCGTGAGGGCATTGTAAAATTGCTGTTGGTCTCCTACATCAGCAAAGCCCTGAATTTCACCTGCAAGCTTGGTCCACCACTCATTCTGCATTTTTCTAGTCTCACGCTGGACTCTTGAACGGAGTTCAGCAAGGTTTTCACGTGTTCTTGCATTAGGATTGGTGAGTACTGACTGGTGAGCCCTTTTCTTTTCCTCTAGGAGCTGGTGAATGTCCTCAGCTTGCTCATCAAACCAATCTCTGTTTTTTCTTTTGATCGTACCAAGCACACTTCTGGCAGTGTTGAGGAGAACCTCACTTACTGTGCGCCATCTTACAGATAAGGTGTCTGTTGTTGCTGGGTTGTCATTGGGAGCTGGTGGTGCTAAGTTTGCCAAAAATTCTGCTTGAAGGGCAGCACGTTTCTCTTGGTCGTTGAGGGCTTTGATATTAAGGCAAGGCCTTGGTGCCTGTCGTCGTATCGGAGGTCGAATACGCAATTGCAAGATTGAACGGACAAGGCGATGATCAGTCCATCCATCGGCACCTCGCATTGCTCTTGTAAGTACTACATCTCTCAGATCTCGCTGCCTTACAGTGACGTAGTCGAGTAGATGCCATGTTTTGGATCTTGGGTGCATCCAGGTGGTTTTGTGCATCTCACGGAGTTGGAACATTGTGTTTGTGATGGCCAGTTCATGCTGGGAGCAGAAAGTCAACAGGCGTAAACCATTGTCATTACATTTTCCAACTCCATGGTGACCAATGATTCCCTCCCATAGATGATGATTGCGCCCGACTCTGGCATTAAAGTCTCCGAGAAGAATTATTTTGTCTTCGCGAGGGATGGTCTGCATTATTGAATTTAGTTGTCCATAAAATCGATCTTTTATTTCCTCGTCTGTGTCTAGTGTAGGTGCATAGACATTGATTAGTGTGGCATTACGGTGGTTTGCTAGTGGTATGAGCCAGCTGATGAGCCTCTCACTGTGCCCAGTGGGAGATTGAGGGATTGAAGTGAGCAGTGATGTTTTAACTGCAAAAGCAACTCCATGAATACGCCGGGCTCCCTCTTGCAAGCCTCTCCAAAAGAAGGTGTAGCCCTCTCCTACTTCTGTGAGTGATCCCTCTGCTGATAGTTGTGTTTCACTGAGGGCAGCTATATCCACTCTATATCGCTTCAGCTCATGGGCAATAATAGCTGTTCGGCGTTGGGGTCTTTCATTATCGGTGAGGTCTAGTAGTGTACGCACATTCCATGTGCCAATTACGAGTTTCTTTGTTCTTTTTGGACCGAAATGGGGGTTGCCACGGCGAGGCTCGGTTACCTGCCCGTGGAGGTCGGAACAGGCAATGTTTGGGTCACCTTTTCTAGACCCCTCCCCATGCGGGGTGGGTGATGTGGATCCAAGAAAGGGCCGCCCAGTCGCCCTGGGAGCTGCCGAAGGAGGCCGCTGTTCCTGTCCCAGCCACCCAGCGACCTTCACCCCAGGGCCGCCTCACGTGCAGGGTCGGGACTAAGGGCTGCCAGTAACAACCTTACCTGCCCCCACCGCCCCTTCCCCATCGCCGGAGGACTTGTTGGAGTTGGAGAAAGGGAAAGGAAATGAAAATATATTGTAGGAGTAAAAAGGTCAGCATAGGCAAGACTTGTGCAGTGATTGTTTAAGTGGAAGGTGGGTGCACAATCCTCAGTCCACTATCTTGGCAGTCCATCAGGTGATCCAGTGGCAGGTGAAGACCTTGACGACTGGACTAACGGGCTGCTGCATGGGCGTGCCAAGAGCCCGGTCTGTTGGGTCTTGCCTATTACGTCACCCCGAAGCAGATTTAATTTCGGGGTTTACTCCCCTAGCTCAAGTCCAGCCAAGGATAACCCACTGGGCTTGGGCAGGGGTTGGTGTGGGACCAGGGCATGTCCACACGTCGGTGGGCCATAGTCTCACACCTCTGGGGCCCCCTGCTGCTCCGAGATCCTCTGCTGGTTTAGCCTGGGGCCACAAGGCACCCAGTTACAGTGTGTGGCCACAAGGAGGCACAACAAAGGTATTGACGATGGAGAGGCTGTGTACTGGCAGGGGGAGACTTACGCACTCGGCTCCTCCGTTCGCACGAGGCTAGCCAGCGGTGGCAACTGGAAGCGAGAGAGCATGCAAAGCAAGCAACTTACGCTAACTTATAATTACCACACTAGACGCGTCACATCGCCCTGTGTGTTACACACACACACACACACATACTGTATACACACATACTGTATACATACTGTATACACACACACACACACACATACATACAGTACACATACACATACAGTACACATACACATACAGTACACACACACACACACACACACACACACACACACACACACACACACACACACACACACACACACACACTCAGGGCTATTAATAAATAAACCCAAAATAATTCATGTTGATTTCTGTAATGGGACAATCTCTTTGTTGACAGAAAAACAAAATGATATTGTAATGTTATTGCTTCCTCCAAACTATGTCAGGAAACAAATCACCTCTATATTACTAATAGGTGATTATTTATATTAAAGCTGTCTGTTTCCTGACATAGTTTGGAGGAAGCAATAACATTCCAATATTATTTTGTTTTTCTGTCAACAAAGAGATTGTCCCATTAAAGAAATCAACATGAATTATTTTGGGTTTATTTATTAATAGCCCTGCTGATATATTGTGTGTGTGTGTGTGTTCTGTGCTTTATTATTATCTATGTGAAAGTGTGGTGAGTGTGTACTTTCCAATTATACTTTACAGGTTAGGTTAGTAATTGAGGGAGTATGCATTGAGTCTTGATTCCTCCAAAGTATGCCAGGAAACAGATCTAAATTATCATAATATAGGCTAGCATTATACTTTACAGGTTAGGTTTGGTTTGGTTTGGTTAGTAATTGAAGGAGTATGCGGTGAGTCTTGATTCCTCCAAAGTATGCCAGGAAGCAGATCTAAATTAGTGAAAATAAAGGGTGTCCTGTTGCTTGGAATACTTTGGAGGAATCAGTGGTTGCAGATACACCAACACTGTACTTCCCCCATAAACAATGCACAGTTACAATACTATTAATTCATATATGTATGTACAGTTGGACACATGAATGGGTGGTACAGCCCAGGTGAAAGATACTTGTCTCATTTGAGTAACCATTGTCTATTATCACGTGCAGTACTTGCTTTTTATTACCATCCTCATTACTGACTTCTGCCCCTGATGTCTCCTATTTGGCACTAAGGAACACACACACACACACACACACCATCCTCAATACTGACTTCTGCCCCTGCTGATGTCTCCTATTTGGCACTAAGGAACACACACACACACACACACACACCATCCTCAATACTGACTTCTGCCTCTGATGTCTCCTATTTGGCACTAAGGAAAACACACACACACACACACACACCATCCTCAATACTGACTTCTGCCTCTGATGTCTCCTATTTGGCATTAAGGAATTTGATATTGGGAGAAATTGACCATCTTTCACTTGGGCTGTACCACCCATTCATGTGTCCAACTGTACACTCGCAATCCATATCTTGTATCCAGGTCTTGCTGAAGTTGCGAATCATTTGACTTACTAATGAATCAATTACAAAATAAGACCATGAAAAAATAAAATATCCTGTGTAATTCACCTACAATACAACATGATTCAATTGATACATAAGTGTTAAGTGAGATAGAGGAATGTAGTAGTGTGTCCCAGTCCAGATTAGGTTAGGTCAGGTCAGGTGAGGTCTGACTAATTTCTACTGTATATTTTTTTCTGCTTAGGTCCCGATAGTCTGCCCAGGTTAGGTCCTGGTAGTCTGCCCTGGTTAGGTCCCGGTAGTCACTAAATCTTTCTAGGAAATAAAAAAAAATTCAGTGAAATCCTGTTGTGGCAACTTGTAAAAATTTACCGTGGCAACTTGTAAAAATATTCCTGTCGGAACAATGAGGGACCAGACTGCACTCCTGATACCTGGAGTATCTCTAGACTTCCATTGGAAAGGTCAGTATTGGTCTTGATTACTGACTTGGCCCGTGTGTAGATAACACTTCCGTGGACCAGACTTGGGTGGGGGTGGTGTATAATAAGGTGCATGCCAGATATTTTTGGTGGCACCAGGTCCTTGTGTGTCTCTTGGAGGCAGATAATGTCAGCATTTAGGGTGGCTATAATTTCTGACTTTGTTGCAGACATTCCTTCAACGTTGAGGCTGAGGACTCTGAGCTTTGTTGGGATATCATTTTAGCACCTTTGGACATTGGGCATGGTGTAGCAATTGGTCTCCAAAGATTAACAGGGGCACCACGTGAAGGTTTGCTACTTGCCCCTGCAATGATGATAAATGGATACAAGAAGCTAATGAGGCAATAGAAGCAAAACAATAATAAATGAAATTAATTGGGTAAATCAAACAAAAACCCATCAGAAAATATAGGTGATCAACACACAACCAGTGTGGGTGATACACCATCAAAAACACAACTACTGGATCACCAAAGAGAGGAACTAGTCAGAACAGAGGTGGACCAGGGGTTAGGCAGCACACCAGAATACCTTATTAAACCTTAGTGGAATACGGCAAATAACACCAAACAGTGAAACACAAACCTGCAGTACAAGCAAAGCCACAAATGTCGGCGAGTTTGAGGTATCCAATGTCAGTAAGCAAAAGAAGCCTCAGATGCCTAACAAAAACCACCAACTCAAACAGACAGACCAGCAACATGTGAGAAAGGAACGTATATGCTGATACTACAGGACTGGAACATGCAAGTATGGGAGGGCTGGTACTAATGGTGAAGATAGTGAAGAAATATGTGGTGGTACACCTGGAAAAAAACAAGGCCTTCAATGATGGTCAGCACGGTTTTCGTACTGGAAGGTCCTGCCTATCACAGCTGCTGGAACACTACCAAACACTCCTGGAATACAGAAAGAAGGATATTATTGCACATGTCATCTACACCCACTTTGCTAAGGCATTCGACAAGACGGACTACAACAAAGTACTGTACTCTGCAAACTAAAAAGGCAAGGGTTATCAGGAAATCTGGGCAAGCGGATACAGTCCTTTCTGTTTGGCAGGTTACGGAGGGTAACAGTCCAGGGATATCTATCAGATCCTACACCAGCTGTAAGTGGAGTACCTCAGGGATCAGTGATGGGGCCCCTACTATTTATATAAAATAATGGGGGATATTAATGCTGGTCTGCAACATACCAAGGCAACCTCTTCTGTGGATGATACCAAGATTTCTGTAAAGGTCAAAGAGGAAGAGGATGTACACATTACAGAGGGAACTAAATACAGTCATCACCTGGGCTGAGGAGAATAGGATGGTTCTCAATAATGAAAAGGTTGAGGTGATGAGGTATGGCTCATTAAAGAACATACTGTACAAGAGAATACCTGCTACTATGCCAATGAACAATTAATACAAGAGAAGACTCATGTGAATAACCTTGGAGTACTCATGAGCAATGACCTAACGTTCACACCACATTCACAAGATCACCGAAGCGGCAAGAAATATGTCAGGATGACCCGGTGCTAAGGACATTTAAAACCAGGGATCGAGTTTGTATGGTAACGCTGTGGAAAACTATAATTTTACCCAAACTCGAGTACAGTAGAAGTCCTGTATTTCGTCACCTTCGGGACCAAACAGCTGCCGAAATATTGAATATCACGAAACACTGGATTATTTTTCTACAGTAGTGTTTTTAATATTATTTAATACTAGAGCTGATGAAATATTAATACTGTACAAAGTATATTTTTTTTTAATATTTACTAGAAAACAAGACACAAACAGACTGTAGCCAACGCAAATTTAAGGCAATGAAGTGCTGGACTCGTGCCTTGCGGCGCTGTTTCAAAACTGCCGTTTCTGCTTAGTTACCAATTGGAAAATATGCCGAAAATTCAGGAGACTTTCGGAATGGGACTATTTTTAAAAACTGACGGAAAAACAGGTTTTCCGAAGTACTGGAGGACGAATTACTGGACTTTTACTGTATTGTAGTCAGCCCATACAAAGTAGGTGAAATAACCGAGCCGGAAAGAGTACAGAGGAGCTTCACTAGAAGAATACAAGGCATGGAAAATGTAGACTATTTAGAATGCCTTAATTAAAGCCCTAAGGCTGTTGTACTCTTTACGAAAAGACGGGATAGACACATTATCATCTATGTATGGAAGATACTGGAAAACATAGTCCCAAATACACAAATTATGGTCAATGTACATCCAAGACGTGGAAGACTATGTTATGTACAGTTGCCAAAAAGGTATTGCAACAACTATTGATAGAACTTTAACCATAGTAATATCCACAACTATTTGTAGGGACTATAAGCATGTATAACAGAAGGAAATATACATATCCTTCTGTAATACATACTGTACTTATAATCCCTACAAGCAACTATGGACATTAATATATTCAATGTTGTATCAATAGTCGTCGCAATACCTTTTTTGGCAACTGTACAAGGCATTGAATCAGCCACAAAGAAGGCTGAAACAATCACCTTACATAGCTTTGTACAGAAAGGAACAAGGATCTTCAATGCTGTCCCCAAGGAAGTCAGGAACACCACAAGGACAAGTATTGACACCTTCAAGATTGATGGATTGATTGATATTAGGTGCTGCAACAGCGAGGTCATATAGCACCAGAAAACTGATAGAGAGGTGAGACAGCAAGCAGGAAGGAAGTAGAAAGAAAAGAGGGATAGCTGGACACCTTCAAGACGAAGTTGGACAAGTGGCTATCATACGGTCAAAGATGAACCACCAACACCCGGATACAGTAGCAGTAGTAGTATCTCCCTACTATACACTCCTGGGAAATACAGTATAGGGCAGAGGCTGTTTGTGACATCGGGTGTGAGTGGAGGTTCAACTTACCTGTCACCTTGTAGAGTGAAATATTTGCTTGAGCTCGCTTAATACTCGATCAGGGTATTCAAAGCAAGCCTGGATATATATTTTGGATTGCGAGTGTATTATATATAATTATGATCTGTTTATTACTTACTGTTTAATTACTATATACAGTATTTACTTAAGATGTCACCAAGTTGAGTGTATATATATATATATATATATATATATATATATATATATATATATATATATATATATATATATATATATATATATTGTTCTGTTTATTACTTACCGTTTATTTACTATACATTTATTTCCAGTTTTTAGAGCGAAGTAAACAGACACACGCGTTGGGTCGTCCGGGTGAAGATTGGGAGGTAGCAGAAGCTATAACTTTTTTAGCTTCAGAAAACACAGCTTCATTTATCACCGGTACAACACTGAGTGTTGATGGCGGACGTCATGCTATGTGTCCACGGTGATACACACACACACACACACACACACTACTAACATACTGTGTGTCCACGGTGATACACACACACACACACACACACACTACTAACATACTGTGTGTCCACGGTGATACACACACACACACACACACACACTACTAACATACTGTGTGTCCACGGTGATACACACACACACACTACTAACATACTGTGTGTCCACGGTGATACACACACACACACACACACACACTACTAACATACTGTGTGTCCATGGTGATACACACACACACACACACACTAACATACTGTGTGTCCACGGTGATACACACACACACACATACACACACATACTAACATACTGTGTGTCCATGGTGATACACACACACACACACACACACACACTAACATACTGTGTGTCCACGGTGATACACACACACACACACACACTAACATACTGTGTGTCCACGGTGATACACACACACACACACACACACTACTAACATACTGTGTGTCCACGGTGATACACACACACACACACACACACACACACTAACATACTGTGTGTCCACGGTGATATACACACACACACACACACACTACTAACATACTGTGTGTCCACGGTGATACACACACACACACACACACACACACACTACTAACATACTGTGTGTCCACGGTGATACACACACACACACACACACACACTAACATACTGTGTGTCCATGGTGATACACACACACACACACACACACACACACACACACACACTAACATACTGTGTGTCCACGGTGATACACACACACACACATACACACACATACTAACATACTGTGTGTCCATGGTGATACACACACACACACACACACACACTAACATACTGTGTGTCCATGGTGATACACACACACACACACACACACACACACACTAACATACTGTGTGTCCATGGTGATACACACACACACACACACACACACACACACACACTCACTAACATACTGTGTGTCCACGGTGATACACACACACACACACACACACACTAACATACTGTGTGTCCATGGTGATACACACACACACACACACACACACACACACACACACACACACACACACTAACATACTGTGTGTCCACGGTGATACACACACACACACACACACACACACTAACATACTGTGTGTCCATGGTGATACACACACACACACACACACACTAACATACTGTGTGTCCACGGTGATACACACACACATACACACACATACTAACATACTGTGTGTCCATGGTGATACACACACACACACACACACACACTAACATACTGTGTGTCCACGGTGATACACACACACACACACACACACACACACACTAACATACTGTGTGTCCATGGTGATACACACACACACACACACACACATACTAACATACTGTGTGTCCATGGTGATACACACACACACACATACACACACACACACTAACATACTGTGTGTCCATGGTGATACACACACACACACACACACACACACACTAACATACTGTGTGTCCACGGTGATACACACACACACACACACACACACACACACACACACTAACATACTGTGTGTCCACGGTGATACACACACACACACACACACACACTAACATACTGTGTGTCCACGGTGATACACACACACACACACACACATACTAACATACTGTGTGTCCATGGTGATACACACACACACACTAACATACTGTGTGTCCATGGTGATACACACACACACACACACACACACACACACACACTACTAACATACTGTGTGTCCATGGTGATACACACACACACACACACACACACACACACACACACACACACACTAACATACTGTGTGTCCACGGTGATACACACACACACACACACTAACATACTGTGTGTCCACGGTGATACACACACACACACACACACACACACACACACTAACATACTGTGTGTCCATGGTGATACACACACACACACACACACACACACACACTAACATACTGTGTGTCCATGGTGATACACACACACACACACACACTAACATACTGTGTGTCCACGGTGATACACACACACACACACACACACACTACTAACATACTGTGTGTCCATGGTGATACACACACACACACACACACACTAACATACTGTGTGTCCACGGTGATACACACACATACACACACACACACACTAACATACTGTGTGTCCACGGTGATACACACACACACACACACACTAACATACTGTGTGTCCACGGTGATACACACACACACACACACACACACTACTAACATACTGTGTGTCCACGGTGATACACACACATACACACACTACTAACATACTGTGTGTCCACGGTGATACACACACACACACACACACACTACTAACATACTGTGTGTCCATGGTGATACACACACACACACACACACACACTAACATACTGTGTGTCCATGATGATACACACACACACACACACACACTAACATACTGTGTGTCCACGGTGATACACACACACACACACACACACACTAACATACTGTGTGTCCATGGTGATACACACACACATTATCACTGATGTTATTATATTATTTGTGTCGTGTATGTGTGATCTCTCTCTCTCTCTCTCTCTCTCTCTCTCTCTCTCTCTCTCTCTCTCTCTCTCTCTCACACACACACACACACACACACACACACACACACACACACAGACAGTATAATAACATCAATAATTTTTACTTAAACCCTTTTAGGTATGTAATTATGATGTTATAATAATTTGTCTGTCTATATCTCTCTTACACACACACACACACAAACAGACAGACAGACAATATTATTATAACATCAATAATTTTTAATTAAACCCTACAGGTATGAAATAATGAATATTTTCACCTGATGGGATGATAATGTATGTATGTATGTTAATAATAGAGGAAAATAAAATATAGTAATTAATATATATTTTTATTCTTTCTTTTATTTTCTTGTCTGTTCTCCTCTTCCCTTCTTTCTTGTGTTTGTTCTTCTCTCTTTTGTTATTCTCTTCTTTCTTGTGTTTGTTCTTCTCTCTTTTGTTATTCTCTTCTTTCTTGTGTGTTCTCTCTTCTCCTCCTCCCCTCTTTCTTGTGTGTTCTCTCTTCTCTTCTCTTCCTTCTTTCTTGTGTGTTCTCTCTTCCCTTCTCTTCTTTCCTTTCTTGTGTGTTCTCTCTTCCCTTCTCTTCTTTCTTGTGTGTTCTCTCTTCTCCTCCTCCCTTCTTTCTTGTGTGTTCTCTCTTCTCCTCCTCCCTTCTTTCTTGTGTGTTCTCTCTTCTCCTCCTCCCTTCTTTCTTGTGTGTTCTCTCTTCCCTTCTCTTCTTTCCTTTCTTGTGTGTTCTCTCTTGTTCTCTCCTTCTCCTCTCTCTTCGTACACACCTGTAAAGTAAACAGATTAATTAGTATTACACTTTTGTGTGTTCAGTACAAAATATTTCTAAATGCAACCTACATACTGTACATACAAACTAATAAATATAAATAGAACATAAATCTGGAGCAAATAAGTCCTTCAAATTATTGTTATTATTATTGTTATTGAGTGTTACTGTACTTGAACATTTAATTCATACACAAACAGCTGCTTAAGTTAACAGAAATAGATTGAGAAAACAAAACAACTTATACAGCTTTCTGTTAATCCTAGATAATTTTTCTCAATGTAGGTTTAATTAAAGGATGAATTCTATATTAATTAATAAAAATGACTATTAACCCAAACTACCAAAAAAACAACCTTAATTAACTTTAACGTGTGAGTTCTGAGTGATGGCTTTTATTGTCACTTGAGGTTAATTAAAGGATTAATTCTATATTAATTAATGTAAATTACTATTAACTCAAACCTACCTTAATTAACTTTAATCTTTAATCCCTCAACTGTTTCCTAATAACCTGAGGACCAGAAAAGTATTATTGTATATCATAGTATTACTCACTAGCAGGGATACCCGACGTTGTCCAGGGATCTATCTATCAATCTATCTATCTATCTATCTAACTAACTCTCTATCTAACTTTCTATCTATCTATCTAACTCTCTATCTATCTATCTAACTCTCTATCTATCTATCTAACTCTATCTATCTATCTAACTCTATCTATCTATCTAACTCTCTATCTAACTCTCTATCTATCTATCTAACTCTCTATCTACATATCTAACTCTCTATCTTTATATCTAACTCTCTATCTATCTATCTAACTCTCTATCTATCTATCTAACTCTCTATCTATCTATCTAACTCTATCTATCTATCTAACTCTCTATCTATCTATCTAACTCTCTATCTATCTATCTAACTCTCTATCTACATATCTAACTCTCTATCTTTATATCTAACTCTCTATCTATCTATCTAACTCTCTATCTATCTATCTAACTCTCTATCTATCTATCTAACTCTCTATCTATATATCTAACTCTCTATCTATCTATCTAACTCTCTATCTATATATCTAACTCTCTATCTATCTATCTAACTCTCTATCTATCTATCTAACTCTCTATCTATCTATCTAACTCTCTATCTATCTATCTAACTCTCTATCTATCTATCTAACTCTCTATCTATCTATCTAACTCTCTATCTATCTATCTAACTCTCTAACTATCTATCTAACTCTCTATCTATCTATCTATCTAACTCTCTATCTATCTATCTAACTCTCTATCTATCTATCTAACTCTCTATCTATCTATCTAACTCTCTATCTATCTATCTAACTCTCTATCTATATATCTAACTCTCTATCTATCTATCTAACTCTCTAACTATCTATCTAACTCTCTAACTATCTCTGTGTTTTGATTCCTCCAAAGAGAGAGAGATAGAGAGAGTGAGGTTTTCTTTTATGCAGAGCGTATGAGGTTTTCTTTGTTGCGTTACAGGGGATATTATTTTATTTATTTTTGGACTTTGACACTCTTGTCATACGTTTTTGTGGTCACCTAGGAAGCTCCCGTTTTCAGTTTCTGGTGTGTAAATTCAAGCTCTTTCATTCTGCCAGAACAAAATTTGCTTACATGAAAGTTGAAAATTGACAAAATTCACCCCCAGAAGTCAGCTGGGGGTGAAAGAAATGAAAAAAGTAGTTTTTAAGGGGTTAATCATTGAAAAAGAAAAAAATATATAGTGCCAAGATACTCCTCAGGTCTCAGCGAAAAAACGTATGTAAAAATTATTACGTAGGTGAAACGATGTGGCTGTGCATAGCGGCTAAACAGACAGACAGACTGTTTTATATATATAGATACATACATACATACAGTCGTGGTCAATAATAATCATTCACATATAGGTATCTCAAAACAATTTACTGTCTAATGTTTTCACTTTCACATATGATGTTATTTTTTTAAGTAGTGTGTAGCTGCTTGTATTAAATTAAAAGATGGTAGTTAATGTATGTGTATGTGTGTGTTATTGTTTTATGTAGTGTGTAGCTGCTTGTATTAAATTAAAAGATGATAGTTAATGTATGTGTGTGTGTGTGTGTTATTGTTTTAAGTAGGGTGTAGCTGCTTGTATTAAATTAAAAGATGGTAGTTACCCTGTGTGTGTGTGTGTGTGTAGGCCTATGTGTGTGTTATTGTTTTAAGTAGTGTGTAGCTGCTTGCATTAAATTAAAAGATGGTAGTTAACGTGTGTGTGTGTGTATGTGTGTGTTATTGTTTTAAGTAATGTGTAGCTGCTTGTATTAAATTAAAAGATGATAGTTAACCTGTGTGTTATTATCATTAGCCTAAAGAGAGAAGGAGTGCCTGTTGTGTCGTAGGCAGCATGTTGTACAGTCGAGGTCAAATATAATCATCCATATACAGTAGGAATAACTCAAGTAAGAGTTTGACAGCTTCTCTCTGTTCCTTAGATGATAAACTTTCCAATAAATACATTAACTACCATATTTTAATTTGATACAAGCAGCTACACACTACATAAAACAATAACACACACACACACACACACACGTTAACTACCATCTTTTAATTTAATACAAGCAGCTACACACTACTTTAAACAATAATACACACACACACGTTAACTACCATCTTTTAATTTAATACAAGCAGCTACACACTACTTTAAACAATAATACACACACACACGTTAACTACCATCTTTTAATTTAATACAAACAGCTACACACTACTTTAAACAATAATACACACACACACGTTAACTACCATCTTTTAATTTAATACAAGCAGCTACACACTACATAAAACAATAATACACACACACACGTTAACTACCATCTTTTAATTTAATACAAGCAGCTACACACTACTTTAAACAATAATACACACACACACGTTAACTACCATCTTTTAATTTAATACAAGCAGCTACACACTACATAAAACAATAACACACACACACACACACACACGTTAACTACCATCTTTTAATTTAATACAAGCAGCTACACACTACATAAAACAATAATACACACACACACGTTAACTACCATCTTTTAATTTAATACAAGCAGCTACACACTACTTTAAACAATAATACACACACACACGTTAACTACCATCTTTTAATTTAATACAAGCAGCTACACACTACTTTAAACAATAATACACACACACACACACACACGTTAACTACCATCTTTTAATTTAATACAAGCAGCTACACACTACATAAAACAATAATACACACACACACGTTAACTACCATCTTTTAATTTAATACAAGCAGCTACACACTACTTTAAACAATAATACACACACACACGTTAACTACCATCTTTTAATTTAATACAAGCAGCTACACATTACATGTACTTAAAATAATAACATCATCATATGAAAACATTTGACAGTAAATTGTTTGAGATACCCATATGTGAATTATTATTATTGACCACGACTGTACATACAAACTGTATATTATATAAATTAGACTATACATACATACATACAAACTGTATATCATATAAAGCACACAGGACAATTAGACTGTACATACATACATACATACCGACTGTATATTACCTTGAAGTAAAAAAATAAATGGGGGAAAATGGGTCCTCCAAACATACACACACACACACACTCTTCAATAGATGTGAAATAGTGTGTGTGTGTGTGTAATGAATATATGTACAGTAAATACTTATTGTACACTATATTCAATATTAGATGGCAAAACAGAGTGGAAGAGTATGTGAAGGAGAGAAACGTAAGGGGCAGAAGAGGGTTTGAACAAGTAAGGAGGGAGTGTTGGAACAGGGAGAACTGGAGACACTTCTGCCGGGGCCACCCCCTTGGAGGGAGTTCCCGGAGGAAACGAGGCGTCAGAGCTATAGATAGACAGATATATATTCAATATATACCGGTATTGAGAATGAGGGCAGTAAACTGGAAGATGAAGTAGAGGAGTTTCGAAGGTTGGGAAAATATGATCAAGGTAAAAAATGGCCATTGAAGATTAAGTTCAAGTCACAAGTGGATGCTGAAGAAGCCCTGGCAGGGGCAAATAGGTTGGCAAAGGAGGAATATAAGGACATTTGGATTAAAAAGGACCTAAATGAGCAGGGAAGGGCAAAAAGCAATGAATTGTGGAATGAGGCAAAGGCAAAAACGAGGAGAGAACACAGAGAGAGAAAGGGGTGTTCTATTGGAAAGTGATGAACATGAAAATAAGGAAATAGTACATAAAGCCCAGGGGAGGGGTGAGAGAAAATTAAAAGTGACTTATAGTAATGTAAATGGGGTGGTTGCGGTAAGTAATGAATTAAATTAACATCTCCGAAGGAAAGAACCAGATATTGTACGTGGGGCTAACAGAAATAAAATTGGATAGATCCATCGATTGTTTAAATATAGGTGATGGAAAATACAATTTGTGGTTAAAGTCTAGAACAAATAAACAAGGAGGAGGAGTTATGATCTTAACCAAGAAGAATCTAAAGGTGGATGAAGTAACCTATGGGAGGAATAATGTTAAACTTATTAAAGTTGGGATTCAAAGTGAGGGTAAAACCACAAGGAACTTTGCAGTAATATATATACCACCTAAAACAAGGGCATGGAATAATATAGAGCACAGAGAACTACAAACAGAATCATTACTCGACATGGAGGAACTTATAAGAAATTGTGGAAACCTGACTATTATGGGTGATTTCAACTGTAGGGAGGTAAACTGGGAGGAGTTGACTACTGAAGGGAGTGATGAATCATGGGGAAGTGAAGTGTTGAAATTAGCAATGGAAAACGCCTTCTACATATAATTGTGTTTATAGTGGAGTTTCTCAAGGATCAGGACTGGCACCAGTCATGTTTGCAGTCTATGTAAATGATATGACTGAAGGGGTACAAAGTTACACAAGAATGTTTGCTGACGATGCCAAGGTCTTGAAAGACGTGAAGAAGAAAGAAGACTGTGATATGCTCCAAATGGATCTGGATAAAATTTATGAATGGAGTAAAGAATGGAAAATGGATTTTAATGCAGGGAAGTGCAGTGTACTAGAATTTGGTTAAAGTAAACATAGACATGTGGGAACGTATACGAGTAAAATAGTGTTCTTTCCTCTTCATGTGCTTCCTTCCCATGGCATGCACCCACACAATATAAAGACGAAACAACTTTATGGTACAATACACTGAAAATGAAGTTGGAGTAAAATAGTGTTCTTTCCTCTTCATGTACTTCCTTCCCATGGCATGCACCCACACAATATAAAGACGAAACAACTTTATGGTACATTACCTTACCTGTCTAGATGAGGCTTCTTACAGCATCCTAATAATGGTCCATCTCTTCTCTGCATATATATAGTGGTTCAACCCAGCCAACTTTGGGACGTGGTGGAGTGTCCTAACAGCCAGCAGCAATGTGAGTGGTACCCTCTCTCCCTTCATCGCCGCATACATCATCATTAACCACGGCTGGAGCGCTTCCTTGGTCCTGGCAGGTGAGTTATGGTGGTGGAGTGAGTAATGGGTGGAGGAGAGGAGAGGTGGTATTGGTGGAGTGAGTGGTGGGTGGAGTGGAGAGGTAGTATTGGTGGAGTATGTGGTAGTAGTGTGTGTTGAGTGATCTGTGCAGGAGTAGCAATAATGATGTTGATGAAATGTAATATAAAATTAATAAGAGAATGTGTTGCTAAAAAAAAAAAAAAAGACAACAAGGCACTAAATATATTCCTTCCCTATATATATATTTCTCTGTCTCATTCAGGTCTTGTGTCTCTGTTGATGGCTGGAGTCACACTTATCACTCTGGTGGATGATCCTACCCGAGTCAACCTCCCAGACCCCACCTTATCCACACAAACATCAACATCCACTCCTAGTAAGTTAGTCATGTACTGTATTTCTTAAAAGTTGGCGTAGTTGTTTTAATTGTATGTGTATATTTATGTCTGTCCGGCTATATTACAACAGCATGTCTTTACCAAATGCATTCCTTTCTAACTTGCCAAAACTTTGCATGTATTATAGAATGGTTTCATGGTTACATTCATCCACAACAAACTGTTCACTGAGGTTGTGATGTGTGTTGGTGAAGTTGTGATGTGTGTTTGAGTTGATGATGACCTACACCTTCATTACACACATTAAGTCTATTTTCTGTGTCAGTAAAGAAAAGCACAGTATCCAGAAAAAATTACATAACACCTTCCAGAGTTATGTATGACACAGTTTTTTAGAACACTTGGTACAGTGTATACATATGCACAAATCAATATCATTTCACACGTGTGGTAGTATACTATTTAACCTTTATTACACAGTGCAGCAACACCAAGAATAATACATGTTACATGCAAATTATATTTGTGTCAAGAAATAGTGTTAACAATAAGTGTCAATACTCGGTATTCCAGAAGAAAAAAAAGCTGAAAGCAAGGACCAGAACACTACAACCAGCAATAACAATATGACGGTAAAAGAGCTGGTGACCTCACCCTTCCTGTGGGTGGTGAGTGGGTGTTACCTGGCTGTCTTTTGTACCAAGACTGCTCTTGCTGACTGGGCACAAATCTACCTCATGGAGGAGCTGGGTAGGACACAACTACAGGGTAAGTCACAGTAAGAAATATAAAATCAAACATGATAGTGAATCTTTGTGTAGTAACTATAATATCACTACAAATCAGGCTTCAATCATGTTGCTCCTTTGTAGCATGTATAAGCTTACAATTGTGAATATAGCCTACAGGTTTAATAATAAAACCTAGTTATGAAAACATGAAGAAAGTACAACAAGACTTCATGAACATAAATAGCTAAATAATTACTGGGTACTTTTCATTTATGAGAAACTTTTCTTTCCTGACTATTGTAATACTGATTCATGTTGCCAATCTAGAATATGGAAAGAAAATGCAAAGCTCCCTCATACTTGAGTAATTCCATTGTATGAATAACTTGGTTTGCCTTTGCAGCGAGCTCTTTCACCAGTGCCATGGAAACAGGCGGGTTTTTTGGAGGCATTCTGGCTGGCATCCTCACTGACAGACTTGCTTCAAAGGTATGTACAGTACTGTGTACTGTACATTATTGTACAATCCCATACACATTTCAGTAAAATAATTGTGACACACTGACATAACTTGTTGAGAAGTTCATATTAAAAAAATGCAAGAGTGAAAACATTATCGTTAACCCATACACTAAATTACTGCACTGTATTTCCATCACCCACATTTCTCTTGTCATTATCAGATCCGTGTGCGTGGAAATATAAGACTGATGGTGGCATCTGGGTTTATGTTGGTGTGTGCAGTGGCTGTCCATGTTCTACGTTCCTTCCTCACGATTCACACCTCACAGGTCAGAACCCCTCTCTTCACACTTGTTATTGTTGAAATGGAAATAGAGGTCATGGAACTATCTCAAATAATCTCTTATACAGATATACCATGCTTGATTGTGTACATACAAAAGGGGATAATTTTAGGGACTACATATTACTCCAGACTCCCATTAAATATCAACAGAACATATTCTGTTATTATTTGTTTTGTTTGCTGTTCCAGATTGTTGTGTCTGGAGTTGGGATGGTTCTTGGAGCAAGTATGTTTGGTCCCATCTCCATCTATGGTATTGTGGCTTCAGAGTCTTTTCCAGCCCACCTCTCTGGCACAGCACACGCCATCGTTGCCTTAGCTGCTAATGGTACGTAAACTATGTCTGAGTGTCTGAGTGTTGGGTTGGAGAAGTTGAAATGTATGACCTGTGTGTGTGTATATGTGTAAAGGTAGTGAGGTGTAAGAAATGTATGACCTGTGTGTGTGTTGACCTGTGTGTGTGTGTGTGTGTGTGTTGATCTGTGTGTGTGTGTGTGTGTGTGTTGACCTGTGTGTGTGTGTGTGTGTGTGTGTTGATCTGTGTGTGTGTTGGGTTGGAGAAGTTGAAATTTATGACCTGTATGTGTGTATGTGTAAAGGTAGTGAGGTGTAAGAAATGTATGACCTGTGTGTGTGTATGTGTAAAGGTTTTTCTTCCTACTAGCCTATACTCAAAATAAAATAGATACCTATAGCATATAAAGTAAAGTTACCATAATTTATACAATAGACTGTATTGTATATAATAACCATACTCCCCTACTCCCGCACCCCCAAACCTGTCCCCTATTCCTGCACCCCTCTAACCCCCTCAAGCCTGTCCCCCTATTCCCGCACCCCCAAACCTGTCCCCTATTCCTTGTCCAAGACAACTTGGCAACTAATATTTCATCCAGACGTATGACTTATAAAATGATGAACCCAGATTTTTCCCTTCATTATGTCTACAAAGTAAAACCTGTAATAAATGAATGACATAGATTATCTTTCAGGAAGTTTGGTGTTAGTGGTGATAGGTTAGTTTGTTAGACTAGGTCGTTAGTGGTGATAGGTTAGTTTGTTAGACTAGGTCGTTAGTGGTGATAGGTTAGTTTGTTAGACTAGGTCGTTAGTGGTGATATAGGTTAGTTTGTGTGACTGGTCGTTAGTGGTGATAGGTTAGTTTGTTAGACTAGGTCGCTGGAACAGACGGGAACGTGGCCGCTTGTCACTGGAAGAGAGACTTTGTTCATGTAGAGCTGTTCAAACTGAACAACATGTTGTGCAACAATGTCCATTAACTAGTAATATTATTACAACAATATAACTTCTCTCAAATACAAGATTTGTTTTCTGAAAAATTTCTGCCTGAACTGACATGTAAGATTCTCCATGAAATCCTATCTGTTTATGATTAACAGGTGCATATGCCAGTAATGGGAAATTTATTATATTTGTATTGTGAAAATTTAATTTGACATAATTATGAAAATGGACTGTAGTAAGACAAATTCAGTATAATATGTATTATGTAATGAATATAAATTGTTAATTGTATTTCTGATTCTGTGGTCAATAAAATTATCTATCTATCTATCTATCTATCTGTGTGTGGTGCCTGGTATTGCTCATTTCCCCCCACCCAGTACACATATAGAGGCTGAGTTGGAATGCAGGGTACATAATATTATGTGTGTGTGGTACCCCAATCCTCCGCTTGGACGACCAGATGACGTCTATAATTATCCTTATAGGGTTAACTCACGTAAGAGTTTGACAGCTTCCTTCTACCTGTTCAGCTAGAGGGTGCGGGAGTAGGGGACAGGCTTGGTGGGGGGTTGGAGGGTGCGGGAGTAGGGGACAGGCTTGGTGGGGGTTTGGGGGTGCGGGAATAAGGGGACAGGCCTTGAGGGGTGCGGGAGTAGGGGGACAGGCTTGGGGGTTAGGGGGATGATAATAATAATAACCACCTTGAGCTTGGAGGGGTTTTAGGGGGTGCGGGAGTAGGGGACAGGCTGGGGGGAGGGTTTCAGAGGGTGCGGGAATAGGGAGACATACTTGGGGATTTAATTAAGGAGGTGCGGGAGTAGGGGGGACATACAAATAATAATAATAATAATAATAATAATAATAATAATAATAATAATAACTACTTGGCAACACTCCACCACCGTCAACCCCACCACTCACTGACACCTCGCCCGGGCCAAAAAATAAATTATATATGTGTATTCCTGAAGGGATATCTTTGTAGCCAGTAGACCTAGACAGCTGGGGATAGTCTCATTAGAAAGAGGAAGAGTTGCTGCTTAGAATGAAACTAAGTATACGTATCTAGGCATTGTAGTTTAGAGAGAAAGAGAGATTATGTATGAGAACGACAGAGAGAGAGAGAAATGTGTGTGTACGCGTATGTAAGTGAGGGATGAAAGTTTATATATGTGTATTCCTCACATGATATCTTTGTAGCCAGTAGTCCTAGACAGCTGGGGATAGTCTCATTGGAAAGAGGAAGAGTTGTTGCTTAGAATGAAACTAAGTATAAGTTTCTAGGCATTGTAGTTTACACGTAGATAGTGAGTGAAGTAAAGAGGTTGATGGGAGGAATGTGTGTATGTACGGTAGGGGTGTCTGTGTGTATGTACGGTGTGTGTGTGGCTGTGTGTGTGTACGGTATGTGTGTGTCGGTGTGTGTGTACGGTAGGGGTGTGTGTGTATGTATGTGTGTGTATGTATATGTGTGTACCGTGTGTGTCTGTGGGTGTGTGTGTGCATGTGTATGTATTCGTGTGTGTATGTAATAATAATAATAATAATAATAAACGGTTTATTGATTGGTTTGGCAGCCATAGGGCTGAAGATATACATAGTGACAATTCATTATGGGAATGAGCATGATAATGATGAGCATAATAAATAGTATATACATAAGCGAGAGTGTGTGTGTGTGTGTGTGTGTGATAGTGGAATCTGGGAGTGGGGGACTGTAGGTGTGAGGTCTGGTGAGGATTACTGGATGTCAGGTAGGAAAGGGGTAGGCTGGATTATCGTGTGTGTGTGTGTGTGTGTGTGTGTGTTTACATGTTATTTATAATATTGGTCATAGTAGGGATGGGGCTCTTCTTATATCTCTCCGTTCTGGCCCTGATAGGTTGTAGCTTGTTGTATCGTCTTGTTGTCCGTGTTGGTCTTGGAGCGTCTGGTGGTAGTAGGTCTCGGTGGCGGGGGTGGACCAGTAATTTTAGAGCAAACTGGCTGGTGATATTGAGGTGGTGTTTGGAGAGAGGTAGCATCCCTAGGGTGGTGAGGGCGGCTTCGTAGATAGATAGATAGATAATTTTATTGACCACAGAATCAGAAATACAATTAACAATTTATATTCATTACATAATACATATTATACTGAATTTGTCTTACTACAGTCCATTTTCATAATTATGTCAAATTAAATTTTCACAATACAAATATAATAAATTTCCCATTACTGGCATATGCACCTGTTAATCATAAACAGATAGGATTTCATGGAGAATCTTACATGTCAGTTCAGGCAGAAATTTTTCAGAAAACAAATCTTGTATTTGAGAGAAGTTATATTGTTGTAATAATATTACTAGTTAATGGACATTGTTGCACAACATGTTGTTCAGTTTGAACAGCTCTACATGAACAAAGTCTCTCTTCCAGTGACAAGCGGCCACGTTCCCGTCTGTTCCAGCGACCTAGTCTAACGAACTAACCTATCACCACTAACGACCAGTCACACAAACTAACCTATATCACCACTAACGACCTAGTCTAACAAACTAACCTATCACCACTAACGACCTAGTCTAACAAACTAACCTATCACCACTAACGACCTAGTCTAACAAACTAACCTATCACCACTAACACCAAACTTCCTGAAAGATAATCTATGTCATTCATTTATTACAGGTTTTACTTTGTAGACATAATGAAGGGAAAAATCTGGGTTCATCATTTTATAAGTCATACGTCTGGATGAAATATTAGTTGCCAAGTTGTCTTGGACAAGGAATAGGGGACAGGTTTGGGGGTGCGGGAATAGGGGGACAGGCTTGAGGGGGTTAGAGGGGTGCAGGAATAGGGGACAGGTTTGGGGGTGCGGGAGTAGGGGGACAGGCTTGAGGGGGTTAGAGGTGGGAATAGGGTACAAGCTTTCTACCCCCCCCCCCCCCCAAGCCTGTCCTCCTATTCCCGCATCCCCCTAACCCCCCCCCCCCCCAGCCTGTTGTAGAAGATTGGAGTCAAATATAAAACTAAAATTACCTGTCTCGTTATAGATTACATTGTAAATACCATACGGTACTTATAAATAAATATAAAGTATATTAATTCTTTCTCGTCCATTGTAAAATACTGTTTAAAGGTCACTGATATGTTTTAAAACATTTCAACATATTTATTACTTGTACTATATAACCAAAATGTTGTACTCAACAGTAAATATGAATACCATTCATTCTTACATAGTATGTGCTGACAGTTATTGTTTAAAAATAACACAAGTTAATCTTATTTTACATAGTGATATTTTTCTCCAATATGGAGGATACTGAATATAGTTCCAGCTAGAGTTCCTATTCTGTAAGATAGGCTTATTGATGGTAATACTGATCTTACTCATATGGACCTGTAATAATAACAGGACATACTCGATTCATATTATTTTATGTAATTACTTGTTTTACTGTCATTAAACTCTACATCTTAACATTGATATACAAACATATTTATTGTATCTATAATTAGTTCCTGAATCTTCCAAGTGCTGTCAGTGACATGTACTAAAAGGTGTATTCACATACGTACATACATACACACATATATACAAATAATTCACATAAAATACATAAGGAGTCAAGTCTATAAATTATGCATTAGCTATTATAGGCCCTATTTCATAAAGTTATCAGGTCGTAACTCAATGGCTACCATTATCTCACACGTTTAGATTGCAGTTATCTAATAGCATATTGAATTCATACAATCTCATTCTGTAGTCCTACTTACAATTTAGTATCAATACAGTACTATAGTTACATAGGCTTAGAGAAGACTGTAGTATTGTGTGGTTGTACTTAGCGTTTTGTACATCATGTACAATTTATGTGCTAAAATTTATATGTTATAATTAGAATAATTGTTTCAAGCATAATTTGGAGGAGTATAACAGATTATGGGAAATGATTATTATGGTTTACTGCATCTTGGCCTTGCGTGTGATGTGTAATGATGTAGTGGAGAGGATGAGTACTACAGAGACAGCACTTAATGTTTGTAGTACCATCAATACACCTCCCCAGGACCACACACGTGACACCCAACTCACAGGCCATCCAGCTGCAACGGCCCCCACTGTGGTGAAAAACACATGTCGGCATTAGTCCAAAACAGAGTGGGAAGGGCTATTTGTTATTAATTAATGGCTATACTGTATAAGATAAAATGTAATACTTCCCATACATGCCTAATTCCAGATGATTACACAAGGATCATTCTAGTCATATTAACAGAATGGAATGAATATAGGCCTAGGCTTCTGATACTCCAAAAAATAGAGTATCATTATATTCACTTCAGTTTTTTAGTATATGTAGGAACTGCCAAAGCATGTACAGTTGGACACAGGAATTCGAGGAATAGCCCAAGTGAAAGATGGTCAATTTCTCCCAATATCATGTTCCTTAGTGCCAAATAAGAGACACCAGGGGCAAAAGTCAGTATTGAGGATGGTACTAAAAAGCAACTACCTGATAATAGACACTGGTTACTCAAATGGGACAAGTATATTTCAGCTGAGCTGTAGCACAATTCCTGTGTCCAACTGTACGTTCAGTATGGTTATTATATACAATACAGTCTATTGTATAAATTATGGTAACTTTACTTTATATGCTATAGGTATCTATTTTATTTTGAGTATAGGCTAGTAGGAAGAAAAACCTTTACACATACACACACACAGGTCATACATTTCAACTTCTCCAACCCAACACACACACAGATCAACACACACACACACACACACACACAGGTCAACACACACACAGGTCATATATTTCTTACACCTCACTACCTTTACACATATACACACACACAGGTCATACATTTCAACTTCTCCAACCCAACACACACACAGATCAACACACACACACACACACACAGATCAACACACACACACACACACACACACAGGTCAACACACACACAGGTCATACATTTCTTACACCTCACTACCTTTACACATATACACACACACAGGTCATACATTTCAACTTCTCCAACCCAACACTCAGACACTCAGACATAGTTTACGTACCATTAGCAGCTAAGGCAACGATGGCGTGTGCTGTGCCAGAGAGGTGGGCTGGAAAAGACTCTGAAGCCACAATACCATAGATGGAGATGGGACCAAACATACTTGCTCCAAGAACCATCCCAACTCCAGACACAACAATCTGGAACAGCAAACAAAACAAATAATAACAGAATATGTTCTGTTGATATTTAATGGGAGTCTGGAGTAATATGTAGTCCCTAAAATTATCCCCTTTTGTATGTACACAATCAAGCATGGTATATCTGTATAAGAGATTATTTGAGATAGTTCCATGACCTCTATTTCCATTTCAACAATAACAAGTGTGAAGAGAGGGGTTCTGACCTGTGAGGTGTGAATCGTGAGGAAGGAACGTAGAACATGGACAGCCACTGCACACACCAACATAAACCCAGATGCCACCATCAGTCTTATATTTCCACGCACACGGATCTGATAATGACAAGAGAAATGTGGGTGATGGAAATACAGTGCAGTAATTTAGTGTATGGGTTAACGATAATGTTTTCACTCTTGCATTTTTTTAATATGAACTTCTCAACAAGTTATGTCAGTGTGTCACAATTATTTTACTGAAATGTGTATGGGATTGTACAATAATGTACAGTACACAGTACTGTACATACCTTTGAAGCAAGTCTGTCAGTGAGGATGCCAGCCAGAATGCCTCCAAAAAACCCGCCTGTTTCCATGGCACTGGTGAAAGAGCTCGCTGCAAAGGCAAACCAAGTTATTCATACAATGGAATTACTCAAGTATGAGGGAGCTTTGCATTTTCTTTCCATATTCTAGATTGGCAACATGAATCAGTATTACAATAGTCAGGAAAGAAAAGTTTCTCATAAATGAAAAGTACCCAGTAATTATTTAGCTATTTATGTTCATGAAGTCTTGTTGTACTTTCTTCATGTTTTCATAACTAGGTTTTATTATTAAACCTGTAGGCTATATTCACAATTGTAAGCTTATACATGCTACAAAGGAGCAACATGATTGAAGCCTGATTTGTAGTGATATTATAGTTACTACACAAAGATTCACTATCATGTTTGATTTTATATTTCTTACTGTGACTTACCCTGTAGTTGTGTCCTACCCAGCTCCTCCATGAGGTAGATTTGTGCCCAGTCAGCAAGAGCAGTCTTGGTACAAAAGACAGCCAGGTAACACCCACTCACCACCCACAGGAAGGGTGAGGTCACCAGCTCTTTTACCGTCATATTGTTATTGCTGGTTGTAGTGTTCTGGTCCTTGCTTTCAGCTTTTTTTTCTTCTGGAATACCGAGTATTGACACTTATTGTTAACACTATTTCTTGACACAAATATAATTTGCATGTAACATGTATTATTCTTGGTGTTGCTGCACTGTGTAATAAAGGTTAAATAGTATACTACCACACGTGTGAAATGATATTGATTTGTGCATATGTATACACTGTACCAAGTGTTCTAAAAAACTGTGTCATACATAACTCTGGAAGGTGTTATGTAATTTTTTCTGGATACTGTGCTTTTCTTTACTGACACAGAAAATAGACTTAATGTGTGTAATGAAGGTGTAGGTCATCATCAACTCAAACACACATCACAACTTCACCAACACACATCACAACCTCAGTGAACAGTTTGTTGTGGATGAATGTAACCATGAAACCATTCTATAATACATGCAAAGTTTTGGCAAGTTAGAAAGGAATGCATTTGGTAAAGACATGCTGTTGTAATATAGCCGGACAGACATAAATATACACATACAATTAAAACAACTACGCCAACTTTTAAGAAATACAGTACATGACTAACTTACTAGGAGTGGATGTTGATGTTTGTGTGGATAAGGTGGGGTCTGGGAGGTTGACTCGGGTAGGATCATCCACCAGAGTGATAAGTGTGACTCCAGCCATCAACAGAGACACAAGACCTGAATGAGACAGAGAAATATATATATAGGGAAGGAATATATTTAGTGCCTTGTTGTCTTTTTTTTTTTTTTTAGCAACACATTCTCTTATTAATTTTATATTACATTTCATCAACATCATTATTGCTACTCCTGCACAGATCACTCAACACACACTACTACCACATACTCCGCCAATACTACCTCTCCACTCCACCCACCACTCACTCCACCAATACCACCTCTCCTCTCCTCCACCCATTACTCACTCCACCACCATAACTCACCTGCCAGGACCAAGGAAGCGCTCCAGCCGTGGTTAATGATGATGTATGCGGCGATGAAGGGAGAGAGGGTACCACTCACATTGCTGCTGGCTGTTAGGACACTCCACCACGTCCCAAAGTTGGCTGGGTTGAACCACTATATATATGCAGAGAAGAGATGGACCATTATTAGGATGCTGTAAGAAGCCTCATCTAGACAGGTAAGGTATTGTACCATAAAGTTGTTTCGTCTTTATATTGTGTGGGTGCATGCCATGGGAAGGAAGCACATGAAGAGGAAAGAACACTATTTTACTCCAACTTCATTTTCAGTGTATCAATTTCATTATATTATACAACCAAGTGTGACTTCATAATGACACACACTCTTCTCAAATAATGTCCCCCAACATTATAATTAACCTTCAGATTTTAACTGATGGTCTGGAGTTGGTTAGCCTTAGGTTTAATTTATTTTTGCCTATATATAGATAAATCATTTACACGAGAAGAACCTATACATAGTTCTGCATAGCCCATTACATTTACCCTTTCAACTTTCAACTACTTTGTATAAT
>JAWZYT010001762.1:97500-120000 GCA_034508575.1 Petrolisthes manimaculis
TAAGCGATGATGAAACAAATCTTGACCGTGTATATACTTGTTGGAAGGGTTATTTACGGGTTAAATGTAAATACTCCAATGTTTTTTTAAAAAAATAACTGATTTGGGGTTCATCAGTGGGCCGGCAGCGACAACAACAACAACAACAACACGCTTGTAAACAATACCAAGATAACGTTACCTAATCCACCATCTGACCTTCTTAAGTACACACACACACTCACACACACACACACACACTTACCTTCACAAACAGAGATTGTAGATATGGTAGCTATGTTTTCACACCCGTTTGTATGTCTTGTTTGTTGGTTGGTTAGGTTAGGTTAGGTTAGGTTAGGTTAGGTTAGGTTACTTACCAGCGACACTCAAAAACTATGATCAAACCTCATCATTCAGTTTCAGTAGATCCAGGTTAGAAATTATTAATAGTGTGGATGAAATAGGATGATTTTAAACGCAAACTTGGTACTCTTATGTGCCCAAAGAACAGGTACAGTTGCACACACATGAATCTGATACGCCTCCCTACTTTTGAGATGGCTATAACAGGAAGGAAAGTGAGCAAAAGTTATAGGTTGTTGACAAGCAGACAGTAATAATATTTTAATGTCTGTCTGTCAACAAGCTACATCTTTTTTCACTTTCCTTTCTGTTGTAGCCACCTCACAAGTAACGAGCCATACCAGCTTCTTGTGTGGGCAACTGTACACATGTAGAGATATCATTATACATCCATATGATAATGAAAAGGAAAAGACAGACGGAACATCATGAACTTATTCTATGAAAATACAATAAAGTGAGTACAGTACAATATAAAAAAAATTCAATAAAATGAGTACAGTACAATATAAAAAAAATACTGTAAGTACGAATAGGTTAAAGGGAGCACCTCTTTTTAGTCAATTGGAGAGCTACTGGTTCATCCAAACTATCTCGGGAAACAAGTCTCCTTTATGTTACTAATAGGGGATCTGTTTCGTTATATAGTTTGGAGGATTCAGTAGCCCTCCAGTTTACTGAAAAGAGGTGTTCCCCTTAACACACAAGTGGACATGCCTACACATACAAACAAACACACCTGATAATTCACATAAACCAGTTCACTCACACACTTGTTCGTGCACACACATAACAGACAAAACCCGTGTGGTCACATACATATAGGTAGTGTACACTTGGCTCCACTCCCGCGTTTCTCCCCTCGCGTTGCCAATGTTGGGCCAGTCAGAAATTCGAACCCGAATATTAGTGAAAACACCTATACCCACACATGGACGCAATCTTAAACAAGCATATACATACATTCACACATTTTTCACACAAACCCACGCAATCTTACAAAGCCACACAATTTTACACAAACACACAGATACACTAACTAAGTTCTGAATTGTACAGATGTTGTTGTGAGGATGAGGTCTACTGGAGCCTGGAGGTGATGAGAACAATGCCTTGGGAACAGGGAATGGGAGAGAAGAAGGTATAGGCTATTTGAAGGTGAAGGTGAGAGATAGAGAGATGGTGGAGGGAAGGGAGAAAAGGAGAGAGGGATTGCTAGCTAAAGGGGAGGAATAGAAATGAGGAAATAAGGAGAATTTTAAGGGAAAAGAGAAATAAAGAGTAACCAGGAGAAAGGGACTGCATGAGGGAGTATATATATATACGTGTGTTTGTGTGTCAAAACAATGCAACTCTACTCCTCTTCATATCTGAGGTAGCAATAATATTATGGTTGTCTATAGTTACATACATGTACCTGCTGCTGTTACACCACCAAAACACACACCAAGTGACGTAATGTTGTGTGTGATATAGTATTGGTTATTATTGTTATTGATGTTGTGTTGTTGTTGAATGTTATACTGCTACTATGACTAATACGACTACAACTACCACTACTACTACTACTATTACTATACTATCACTACTACTACTACTACTAAGACTACTACTTCTTTTACTACTACTACAATTAATAATAATAATAATAATAATTATTATTATTATTATTATTATTATTATTATAATAATAAATATTATTATTATTATTATTATTATTATTATTATTATTATTATTATTATTATTATTATTATTATTATTATTATTATTATTATTATTATTATTATTATTATTATTATTATTATTATTATTATTATTATTATAAATGAAAATTAATTTATTCAAAACAATACGATAAGGATAACGCAATTTTTTTTTTTTTTAGTAATGCATAATCAGAGACTTATGACATAATAATGACTTGTGTGTCACGTTACCTCCTCATGTATACCTGATTACCTGTATTATGACGTCACACACACACACACACACACACACACACACAACATAACAGATAGTGATAACCTTGTATTGAGGCACCATGCTGAGTTGTTGTTGTTGTTGTTGTTGTTGTTGTGGTTGTGGTTGTGGTTGTTGTTGTTTTTCCCTGAGTGTGGTGGTGTTGGAAGTGTACAGTCACGAGTACAAATAAGTATACAGGTACATGTGGGTTTTTTTAATACCTGTATGGAGGCTACATGTAAATAAATGCACAATAAAATCTCCAATGGTATTATTACTTCGTTGGTGAAATTGAACAGTTCGAAGCATCAACCAAACCTTTTTATATACTTATTGTACACACTTTAATTAAGGATTTGGGCACCCCTTCTGACCTGAGCTACTCTCTTTCAATCTTTCGACTATTCCCTCCTATATATCTTTCTATTTCTGTCTCTTCTTCTCCTATCCTTCTTTTGCTGTCTCTCCATGATTCCTCCAAAGTAGGAACTTCTGACTCGATTTTGCGTCATTTCAAAATATCAGTGGATTTTTTTTTCTTGTCGGAGAGAAGTATTTTTTCTGTACAGATTATTAAAATGTGACAGAATTATCCCACAAATAACAGCTTACGTCTTTCCTAATATTATATAATTATATGACTGAGGTAAACAACAGACGAAATAAATATTGTATGACCATAAAAACACCCAACCGTTCAAGGACGAATTGTGATAAATGTATTGTTTATTCTGAGAAGCAAATGATGAAGGTACAAAGTCAACATTATAGATAAAGCATATACACACTCTCACATGTAAGTAACTTGTAATATGAAGTAACTTGTAATTCTGATATTTGTTGATATTATAGTGTGTTGGAGGTAGACCATCTGTAGTTCATTGTGTATAGGAAACTGAATTATTGTATATATACAGTATCTACAGTATCAGTTTCTCACACGCTCATCAATTTTGTCCTTCGGCGCTATCACTGCTGTTTGTTTACCTCTCTGTTCCGTTGAAGAGGTGTACTGAGGGTGAAGGTCATGCACGAGAGAGAGAGAGAGAAAGAGAGAGAGGTGGGATACATGCAGCTAGGAGGAACTATAATAGGGTGGATTCAACCGACTGTCATTACTTATTTTACCCTCGTATATAATTATGAAACCCCCGGGGGCTTCTCGTTCCTCCTGACTATGCCACGAAACAATTAAGCTCCTTTAATGTATATATATATAGGTGGTGTTTCGTGGCAATGTTTAAAGGACTCGCTAACCGTCAATTTTAAAACTACATCACATGCATGGATCTTTAACTTATACTTTGGCCAAACAACACACATTTCAACACCAATTTAACAACAAACATTGTGGTGTAGCCTAGCAGGGTTGATGTGTGGTGTGAAGAAACTCATGGATGGTAGTAATAAGGAACAATGGGAGGTGTCTGCTATAGGACAGGCGTGGAGGCATCAGTACTCTTCTTAGAGGCATGGAACGTCAACAAAAGTATGGAATACAGACACTCATTTTTATACCCTCATTATTTCTGCCATGGGATATGTCAAAAAGAAACAGAAAAAAAGATATCCAGGTCCGAATTTCTCCAAAAATATGATAACCTCATATCAGTTTGATTTAAAAGGAATACATGTTAAATTTCACACATAATTTTCTTTCGTATTCCTATAAACAAACAGACAAGCCAAACAAACGAACCAAACTATTCACATAACCTCTTGCGTCGATAATAATATTACGTGTCAGTGGTTATGTATATAGGTAGATGATGGTAATATAAGATACTCAAGCCATACATGTATAGGTGAAGTTAAAAGTTTGTACCGTAAGAGTTCCATATGGTTTGGGAGATCATTACCTGGGAAGAACTGGAGGTGTATACTACTGGTTGGTTGGTTGCATAATGTGGTCTATACAAGTAACTATATTTTCCCTTTCTGTTCCTACGAGAGAAACCATTTTGCAGCATTGTAAAAAAAAAAAAAAAAAAAAAAAAACTTTATCACTGGTAAAATAGTTCATATAATGGTAAAAGGGTAAAGGGTATTTTACCTTGATATTGTAAACCTGTTTTCATCGTCCTAATCAGAGATAAAGAGATATAACATAAGGTCAGTGAGCCTGTTGTTTATTGCTTACACGTAACTTGGAGTGTGGAGGGGAAGAGGGGAGGGGAGTGAGTAGTGAAGTACTTGTGGTAAACGGAGAGAGGAGAGGGATTGAGAAGTTAAGGAAGGGGAGGGAATGAGAAGTTAAGGAAGGGGAGGGAATGAGAAGTTGAGGAAGGGGAGGGAATGAGAAGATAAGGAAGGGGAGGGAATGAGAAGTTAAGGAAGGGGAGGGAATGAGAAGTTGAGGGAGGGAGGGGAGAAGGGTTGAATATTATAAGATGTTTGGGTGAGTCGTGACATGTTTGGTGGAATGTAAGGTGGTATGTTTGGTGGAGTAAGGGGAAAGGGGTTTTAGTAGTGTAAGGAGTATAAAGTCCATGTGATATTGTGGAGTTTTTGTCGGTGTAAGAGAATGTATGTATGGATAGAAAAGTGGTGTACGAATGTTGTACATAACAGTTGTGATGTATAATGTGGTATTGGCCCTATATGCTATGTATACTCTACTTTGTCTCCTTATGGTTCAGTTCACGGTAACCTACTTATAATATCTTTATGAAACCCCTTCGTAACAAGGCTTATCTACTGTAAGTGTTACGTAATGTAGGCTGGAATTATGTTGTTGCTGAGAGAAGTACTCATGAACACCATCAGTCGAGAGAGGAACCTAGTTTTATCCAGGATATTACATAAGTTATTTACCAGTCAAAAGTGTGATAAATAATTATATGTCAACGCGGGTCATCGATCTCGTCCCTCGAATAGTCTTTAAAATTCATGAAAATCCAAGTACATGTTCACCCATATTTAATTCTCATTTTATCAAATAAGGGTACATTTGCTCTTATACTTTATAAGCATGATCTCTACCAATTATTTTCATAATTTAATTATGTACCTTGGTACAAATCCTATACTATACCTACACTTTTCTTGAAAATCGGTTAGTATCTTTTTAGAGAAAACTGACGTCAATATATGAGGGGGAATGTTAGCGGTCTCTTAATTGACCCCGCTTACGCCCTTTACAAACACGAAAGTCCTTAATAAATTTGAGATTAGGTAGCTTCACAGGCACCAAAGAGTTTGTTGGTCCAGCAGTGAAGAGTTAGACCATGATGGGGGTTTGTCCTGGGTTTTGGTACTATACGTTATCTTCCCAAGTTTGACGAACTGCCAGTACAACACGAGGATAGATAAGACAAACTGGTCGTAACTAGTCCTTCACTAATAACAACACATGTTTGTTTATCTATACAGTACATCATGTTATCAGTAGAAAAACAGGAAAGTATCATGCTTTAGTACTGTTTTGCCCCGCTATCTCACCACGTGTTATATTATAAAAAATATAGAGTACATTTTGTTGTGCCACGACTGACGGTTTATAATTTTCCACACTGCTAAGCCAGCTAAATAATAGTCAGGAGCGAAATTAATAAGGTCTTTATTGCAAAATTACTTTCCGCACCACCACTACAAGAAGAAGTTTAACTTGAAGTTCCATCACAATTATGATGAAATAGAGACAGAGATTTTACTTGTAGGAAATCAGTAGAAACCATTTGGTCACTACGTAGGATTGGCTACTTGACAGTGCCTAGCTCAAGTAGTGCATAATAGAGCGAGTAACCATGAATGGGAAGTATGGTATTAATTCAATGGTTTGAATGATAGATAAAGTAAACGGAAAGAGACTTGGGTGGAAAGGATTATTTTGTGCGGGAGTGAACGGATCAAAGTTAATAATAATGAAGCTCATGCATGGGTAAAGAGATAGAACTACAAGAGAACGAAAGTGATGTATGAAAGTGATCGTGTATGACAAATTGACAAGTCAACTTGAGGCTTATATATTGTTCCTCCTGACCACGCCAGGAAACAAACTCCTTCATGTAGTAGGATATGTTTCGTGGCAATATTTGAAGGACTCGTATAACTCCAATTTTCTTACTACACCACGGGGATCCTTAGGGTGAAGATCTCGACGACAAAAAAAAAAAAAGTCAAAAAGTGAAATCAGAAATATGATGTGGCTAAGAATAACTCACAGGTTGCCAACGCTAGTATAGGTAATAGGTATCAAGAAATCAGTCTCAGGGAACATCAGCATTAGCATTGTCCTGCCCCGTAAAATACTACAGAAAAGCAAGGGTCATACAAGATCATACACCAGTCCTCATATGCATGTCTTTATTTTTTTGTCTCAGGCCTTTTGTATACATAATAATACTCATAGGTGTAGGCTATACTGCTCATTGTCAGATTACTATGGAATGCTGAGGGAAGTCATTAAAAAAAAAATTTTGTTCATGTTATTTGTGGTATACTAAAAGGCGGATCGAAAGAATAGGACTAGAGACTAGAGACTATAAGAGTCCGCTAGACAGTCAGTCAACTAAAACAGAGTAGGAATTGGAAACCGTTATTTACACCGATACTTTTTACCTTTACCTTTACCTTTACATACCGACAGCCATCATATATTTATGTTTTTTTGTTTTTTTAAGATCCTGTTTTTATGAGGGGAACTGAGAAGATTATTGTTTGAATAGGAAGGACAAGTTGGTGTAATCAAAGTACATATTTCCTGCAGGACCCATAGGAAATGTGAATGTATGGGCCGTGGGAAAATCCCTTTGTAACCTATACGTCCTATAAAGAAAGATTTGATTATACTCCCACAGACCCGCATACTTAGTTAGGTTAGGTTGTTGTTGTTGTTGTTGTTATTGTCTCTGCTGTATCACAACAAATTTGGAGGTAGGTGTTCCTTATTACAGCATTTTGTGTAAATTACTTGATTATGTGTGTGTGTGTCCTTAGCGTGGATTTCCTGAAAAAAAATATTAGTATTTAAAGCCGTTTTTATGCTGTGTGAGTTATCATTAGGAGCAAACATGTTAAAAAATAAAGGATGATTTTATTTTGCACGCGCGCAAAATTGATATTCTGTCGCCCAACATTTTTATCCTTGCTGTGGGAATTTTGTTGCTACTTACACTGTATTTAGGAACCCGAGCCACTTCCTTTCTATTATCCCTACTTTCCTTATATTTCCTTTGTGTTGCTGTCCCACCTTTCTATCACATTCTCCCTCATCTTGTTATGCGATATTTTTGACCTTAATTAAAAGTGGCATTATTTAACGAGGGAAAAACAAGAGGTCTTCGTCGCTCAATTTGTGTTATTTTGTAATATGAATCAAGTGACTAAGAGCCTTTTCCTCTTTTATTAATAGTATCCACAGGCTCGTTCCGAATTTCCGACAACCTCCTGCAGAACGGCACCAACAAGATCAAATTATATCTCGACCTTGATCGGCACCGTCTCGTTCTCGCCTCAGTCGTGTTTGTTTACTATGTCCAAATAATGTTGTGGGGAGTAACCAAAGAGGGTGAAGTCTGGCTCCAGCATTTTAACGATGTCCTTGAGGAGTTCAAGTGGCACCTGGCTGTAATAGTATCTGGTGGCCTCGCTGGTGTCGTTGAAGGAGTCGAAGCTGCAACCAAGGAAAGGTAAGAGGTTTGTTTACTTTTGAACTACAGGGGTTACAGAGGGCAGTGTAACCTATACTGTTATTCGTGTGCCGTTATAGTAAAGTAACACATATCATTATTCCTCAGTTATATTTATATAGTTCTATCAAGTCCATTGTAATCCTATGAAAGTGGAGTACAGTTGAGATGATAAATAAGTAATGACACAGAACTAAAGATATATCCATTCCCATGCAACATTAATTAACTTATAAAACCTCCATGATTCCCAGCAAAGGTCACTAAATATAATAGTTGAATGTATAACCTTATAATGTCTAACCTTATAATATTTATATTTATATTATTAATAGTATTGCTGACGTATAGTTGAATGTCTAACCTTATAATATTTATATTTATATTATTAATAGTATTGCTGACGTATAGTTGAATGTCTAACCTTATGATATTTATATTTATATTATTAATAGTATTGCTGACATATAGTTGAATGTATAACCCAATTACTGCTGATGTAAACTTAGAAGCATAACTAATAACTAGACAAGTGCTGACTGAAACATGGAAACGTAAAACAAGTAGGCTACTGACGTAAACTTAAAAGCATATAATAATTATAAACTATAATCCTAAACGTTACCGTCAACTTACTTGGATGCATGTGAGTGTATATTAAATGCTGTGCCTTCGAGTCCCAAGAACCTGATGGTGTACTCCTGATCCCTGGCCAGCGTTTCTACCTTTAGCACCAGATCGTAGGGCACGGTACAAGGTGCACACGACACCCAGTATGGTTTCCAGTGTTGGTTTAGACGAATACGAGTGTGCTTCCCCCTGGTATCAGTACAGAGAGGCAGAGTTTGTATAAGCAATCTAGTCATTCATTGTTATGAGGTGAATTGTTGGAAGGCTATATATCGATTCCTACAACCTATGCATCTACAGCAGTACAGTTGTCTTGTTAAAAATATAGGCTGTTTTCGGACATACGAGTATTATTGCCTTAGATGTAGGTAATTTTGTTTATAAGAGAGAGAGAGAGAGAGAGAGAGAGAGAGAGAGAGAGAGAGAGAGAGAGAGAGAGAGAGAGAGAGAGAGAGAGAGAGAGAGAGAGAGAGAGAGAGAGAGAGAGAGACAGAGACAGAGAGAGAGACCTACCATAGCTTGAGCAGGTCATCTCTGACTCTCATGAGGAACTGTGTGAATGTAGGTACAACCACATCCTTAGGTCTGTCCTTGATGACGACAGAGGGTGTGGTCCCGGAGGTGGCATCCTTGTACTTAGTAGCGATTTCCTCCTGAAGTTTGACGAATTTTTCATTGTCATTATGGAAACGCAGCATCTTGTCCCTGAAGAGATAAACAATAGGGTTTGCAGATTAACATTAAGATTTTTCGTATGTGCTTGTTGTCAAATTTCCCTCTTTTATTGTTTATTTATTGATGTACTTATCATTTATTTATCTATTTACCTGTTTATCTATATATTTTTCTGGTGCAATAGAATAACTTAGAAATTGTAATCATAGTTTTTGTACACATGTAATTAAGACTTGACCAACCAACCAATCAACCAATCAATCAACCAATCAACCAACCAACCAACCAACCAATCAATCAATCAATCAACCAACCAACCAACCAACCAATTAACTAACCAACCAATCAACTAACCAACCAACCAATCAACCTACCTGTAAGCAGAGAGTAGCCTGTCTAGTGGATGTCTGACAATAATAATGTTAGTGGCGGTGTGGTTGGTGATAATGTGTGTGAGGTTCTTGGGGACAGGGTACAGTTTCCTCACGTGGTGGTGGAGGCCTTCATTCACCCTCGTCTCACCAGCCATTAGTAGGATATTCTTCACCCAGGTCGTGGATGCCGCCTGTATGATAAACAAAGGAAGAAATTAATAATAAAACTCTTGAGGGTAAATAATTGGCAAGGAGTTAATGCATGAATCAATCCTCCAAGAAACTGTTGATCCCTTATTAGTAACATTAGTAATTGGTTGTCTGTCTGTTTTCTGGCATAGTTTGGAGGAATTGTACCAGTCTTGAAGTTTACCAAAAATATGTTCTGTACTGTACTTACTGTAGGAGGAAATTGTCTTATTGGTGAATTGGAAGGCTACTGATTCCTCCTATACCTATATATGCCAGAAAACAGACGCCCTCAATGGTACTGTAATAATACTGGGTCTGTTTCTAGGCATATAGTTTCATGGAGGAATCACACACCTTTCATCTCACCTTACAAACTCACCTCACCTTACATACACTAACTACTGACCTTACACACTCTACTGACCTTACACACACACTCTTGACCTTACACACACACTCTTGACCTTACACACTAACTACTGACCTTACACACACACTCTTGACCTTACACACACACTACTAACCTTAAACACAGGACACCACAGGAAGTTGTAATCCTTGACGTATATCATATGGGACTCAACAGTTTGCATCTTGGCTTGAGGTACTGTCGTCTGGTTAGGGGCGTCGTTGTTGTTATTGTCGTTGTTGTTGTTGTTGTTGTCTTCGCACCACGCCCTCACCACGCCCACACGCCTCTCTATCTCCTTCCGCGTGTCCCGTGACATATCTTCCGTCTGTGCTTGCAATAATAATAAATAATAATAATTAAGAATAAATAAGAATAAATAAATAATAAATAAATAATAAATAAGAAGAAATAAGAATAAATAAGAATAAATAATTATAAATAATAATAAATAAATAATAAATAAATAATAAATAAGAATACAGGTTTAGAGGAGAGGGGTGCAGGAATATGGGACAGGCTTTCTACCCACCCCAAACCTATCCCCCTATTCCTGCACCCCCAACCACCACCCCCCAAACCTGTCACCTACTCCCTCCCTCACCCCTCTAGTCCCCCCCCCCTTACCCAAGCCTGTCCCCTACTCCCACATCCCATTAACTAACTAATCTGGTCCTGTTTCCTGACATACTTTGGAGGAATCAATTAAAATAATCCAATATATCAAAAGGACCAAGTAATCGTGTATGTGTGTATATTGGAGGCTTCTGATTCCTCCTGACTATGCCATGAAACAAGCTTCTTCCATATTATACAGTATAGGTGATCCCTGTTTCGTGGCAGTATGTGAAGGACTCGTTTACCTAAAAATAATCTCATTAAATTATACATCACAGGGTCCCTTAATTAAAAGTATCTAAACTATAATATAATATAATATAATATAATATAATATAATATAATATAACATAATATAATATAATATAATATAATATAATCAACAATGGCAACACACCTCAATTAAAAATAATAATAAATGATAAAGTCCCGTTCATCATGTCTGTCACCACCACAAACACCACCACCACCACACACAAAAAAAAAAGACGATGAAAAAAGTCAAACCTGCCACGGAACCTGTTTATCTGCTGGTGGTTACATTCCCCTACTATACTACTAATGTGACCGTGACCCCCTATACACTTCCATAGATCCTGCTGAATCCCCGTACAACGACCTCAATGTTTCATAAGATGTCTAGCTTCATGCAGGTTGATTTGTATTTATAGGCATGTGTGTGTGTGTTGTGTGTTGTGTGGTTTTGTGTGTGTGGTTGTGGGGGTTGTGTGTTGGTGTATTTGTGGGGGTTTTGTGTGTGTGTGTGTGGTTGTGTGTGTATTGGTGGTGTGTCTCCTCATCTATCCTTTCTTCTCTATACACTCCCCAATCATCCTTTTATATCCTCATCCTATCCTTTCTTCTCTATATACACTCCCCAATCATCCTGTCTCCCCATCTATCCTTTCTTCTCTATACACTCCCCAATCATCCTTTTATATCCTCATCCTATCCTTTCTTCTCTATACACTTCCCCAATCCTCCTTTTATTACTTCATCCAGTCCTTCCTTCCTGCCATCTATCATTTTATACTTCCGTTCTTTCTTGCTCTATATACTGTATATATATTTGTTTTTGTCTATCGCAGCCTCACGTATGACCGAAGTTAAGAGGAGAGAGGGAGGGGGATTCTCTCTTGGGTAAATTGGAGGGCTACTCTGATTCCTTCAAACTATAATATACCACCCCAGGAAACAAAAACAAATCACCTCCATGTTATTAATTAAGGGAAGGGTATAGTTCTGACATTTTTGGAGATAATGATTCCTTTAAACTATTTCAGGCAACAAGATACCATTATTTTTCTACATCTGGGTCTGTTTCCTGGCATACTTTGGAGGATTCAAGGTGCTCCAATCTATCAAAAGTATACTCTCCCCTTAAAAAGAGTATAGGGGGATGTTGTCCTAGAGTTGGGAGGATTCAGTGGCTTAGCATTTATAGTAGCAAAAAGTGGACTTAAGTATAGGGCTGAGATGCCTCCTCCTCTCTCTCTCTCTCTCTCTCTCTCTCTCTCTCCACACCAACAAACAAACAATGGCCAAGCTATGTTATAACGGGATTAAGCTACTATCATACGTAGACGTGTGTATGTACCGGTATGTATGTATACGTGTGTGTGTGTGTGTTGCTGATACCACGGTCCACATATATAAGTATACACTGTTGTGGCTGTATATATACGTGTGTGTGTTGCTGTTACCACGGTCTACATAATTATATTCACTGTTGTGGCTGATACTATCATTGTAGAAGCAAGGAAAACAATGAAGGAAAGAAGATAAATATATTCTAATGGTTTCTTTTTCTTTCTTAGGGGTGGGTGTGGGTGGGGGGAATAAAGGGGTAATCATATATTTTTTTTTTTTTGACGGGGTAATAAAAGGGTTATTAATATTATCTTTTTGGAAGGGTTGATAACTTTTTGGAGGGTTACCAAAATGAGGTTAATACCTGTCTTGTTTTTGTTTTTGTTTTGTTTTTTAATTCACTTACTTCCCTATGATAAATAAGGCACTCACAAGATAACAAAAAATAATATACAGAACTTAACACCTATTTTTTTTTTTTTTTTTTTTTTTTTTACTTACCCATTCCACTTGCTGTAGTTGGTCTTTGAAGTAGAGGTCGGGGTGTTTAACTTTGGCCCTCCTCGGTAACCATATGTCATTCACCTTCTCTGTATCTTTCATCTCCTCCTCCTCTTCCTCCTCCTCCTCCTCCTCTTCCTCTTCTTCCTCCTCCTCCTCCTCCTCCTCCTCCTCCTCCTCCTTCTTCTTCTTCTTCAGTTTGCTCGAGTTGAAATGTTGTTGTTGTTGTTGTTGTTGTTGTTGTTGGAGAAGAGAGGTAGACGACAACGACTGTGGTGTTGTTGTTGTTGTTGTTGGTGATAGTTGAGTTTTACGTATAACCTTCCGACCCTTTTTCCAATGTTTGCTCTGACGTCGCGTTTTTGCGTATTCTGGAGACGCCTTGTTTACATTTGATGTCATCGATTCCTCTACTAGGTCGTCTCCTTCTTGGATATTCGAGTGACGCACATCTTTGGTGGCTTCATCGCTTATTTTCCTACTTTCTCGACTTGTTGATTGATACCGCAGGACGGAAAGTCGATCGGAAATACTCCAGGACAAAGGGTTGAGGAAACTAGGGTTGAGGAAACTAGGCAACTTTTGAAACTGACTTTGTTGGTGTTTAGAATGAAGAGGTGAACTGACCTGCGTTATTTGTTGACTGGCCAGTGTTAGGATGAGCATGAAGGCCAACACAACAATACCTACATTTTTCCTCTTGGTACCATGTCGCAGGAACACACAAATCTCTGAACGATACAAGTAAACCATGATGAACGAACGGACGGTGAGAGAGGTTCCGTGATTTGTTGATTGAGAAAGAGGAAGTGAGAGTAATATTGATTTTAGTTATATCTTCCAATAATCATCATCCATCTTCTACCATCCAATAATCAATCTACCATTATATATATTCAGCAGAACGATCTCACAGTCTTTACTCAACCACACTTGGCATCATTACACACTAAACAGTCTCATATGTTACGAGTATGAACACATATAATATTATATATATATTGAGATAAATATTGAGATCAGCGAATATACGTGGCCAATTTGCAAACTAAATAATGTTACATAATATGCAAAGCAGTATTAAGTATTTATGGTACTCTGCAAAAACTAACTTCATACACGTACACGGGTATTTTGCAAATAATATATCAATATATACGGGTACCTTGCAAACAAGAAGATAATGCTGACGATTATTTTGCAAACAATAAATGAACATGTACGCGTTCTTTGCAAACAATGAATTGACACGTACAGACAGTTACTTTATAAACAATATGTAATGGGCTGATGCTGTTGCTGTTGTTGTTGTTGTCACGGCAAAGGAAAGAGTTGAAGTGACGGTCCCACTCCCTTCCTGTTTCTCAGCCAGGCCCAACCCTATATGTCTGCCTGTATGCCATACAATATCCACCTTCCAGTTAGTCCACGCCCCCTCTCACTCTCTCTCTCTCTCTCTGGATATAATGCCTCCCTTACTAAATTAAGGACCCTGTGATGGTGTATGATAATAGGAGGCTCTGATATCTGATAGGCTATACCTCCTTAATATCCCATTAAAAGCAGCTCCTTCCATATTATAGTAGGTGGTGTTACGTTTTAAGTACTGTATAATTGTATGTCATCTCAAATCTTTGAATCCTATATTATGTGTATATTAAAATATCTAATGAGTATAATTGGTTCATAATTGTACTTTATGCATACATATTTATTTCAGTGTTGGCTGGGTGGGCCTGCAGAGCCCAGGATAATTATTAATAACTGTCGTGGACTCGTGGATAGGAGAGAGAGAGAGAGAGAGAGAGAGAGAGAAAGAAAGAGGAGGCATCTCAGCCCATATTCTACTTTTTATAGCTACAAATTTTATATTCTATCGGGTTACACCGGGGTTAGCGTACTTCCTTTATGATCTCCTAGGCTATAATGCAGAAAATTATTAACAAACAAAATAATAGAATAAATAAAATACATGTAACATGAAATACAAAATCTCGGAGTTAATAATTAGGCCTGGGACACACGGGCGCTTTGTAGTCGCCACACAACGACAAGTGTCGTCCTTTTACTATTCACCACTGAAGAGAGAAACATTACTGTATGGTAATAAATATTTTATCTATCATTGTGGGTTTTCTTCGCCTTCACGTCCCCGCTACTGCAGCCTGACAAATGTGTGGCCAAGGTTTAAAGTTCTTTAAACTTTGTGTGTGGCGAGTGGCGACCACAAAGCGCCCGTGTGTCCTGGCCGAAAGAATTCAAATTTGCCGGGGTTTTACATATACCGAAATCTTTTAAAATATAATTGCAACTTCAACGATATCTGTGTGAAAATTATGAGTGAAATGTTTATCTTAACAAAAATATATAATAATTGCTCACTACAAGTTTTTCTTGATGAAAAAAGAAAAAATACATTAGAATATTTATGGTTGGCTCATCCCTAAAATCCCAAAATAACAAACAATAAGATATATTTTGCAGTCAGCTTATAAATAAAACCGCTATATAAGTACAAAAAAGTGAAAATAATGAGTCAAAAAGGCAAAAAACAGCTTAAAATGGTAAAATGTAAAGTGGTGCGCATTCCTGCCTTCATTTGTCTTGCTCTCTTCCCCGTGTGGCCAGCAACACCAGCAAAGGTATGACGGTATTTGTGCTCCATTTTTCCTTCATATTTCAGTAATGGTACCCTTATATCACTACTGTGGCCATATAAAAGGTGTATTAAGGTCCCCCCCAAAGTATGTAAGGGTGTAAATAGTGTTGGATATGTAGGAAGTATGTGTAAATATGATGAAGTATGATGCCATGTGGTGGGTGATGCCGCTATGTTGTGTTGTGGTCTGTCAATACAACTCGTACCCTCTATTTAATGTCCAGTTTTACCATCATTCCCTTGTAATTATTGGGTTTGTATTCAGTGTAGCAGGCAGAGGGAATCAATATTAAGGTACATGTGAGGAAAGGTGTGAAATAAGACTCAAAGTACTCATATTAGCGTTATTATAAATTAAACTTTTCCTCTAACTTACCCATACAGTACTCTTAACTTGTCGTGTTATAGCGGAGTTGTAACTTACTGTAATTGGTGAATATTATTAAAGAAGTAAAGGCTCAAAGAGGCTCGCCGTATTTGGTTATAATTAGATGATAATGAGCTGTTATAGTTTATTCTTTGGTGGTTTTTATTTAGTATAAGTTCCACCCTCCCACGCAAGAGTAAAACCGCATTGTTGTTATTATAATAATATTGTAAAGATTTAGAATTGAGTTGTGCTGGAGTTCCAGGTACTTTATGAAGAGGGAAGGTGTATTGGTTCACTTTTTTGGGTTCAGGTAGTTTACAAGACTTAATTTGTCTCATAGGACCTCTTATATAAGTTAGTCTCTTAAAATGTGGTTGCATTTTTTACTTACTCTGATATTCTTCCCCAGATGCCGCAGTTTTGCAACGGCAAGATAACCAAACAGACGGCTGAACAGCCCGATGAGTTTGAAACTTCCATCGGGCAGACTCTGCTCGATTTGGAAATGAACTCCGAGCTGAAGACACAGCTACGAGAGTTGTCCATCACTGGGGCCAAGCAGATTGATGTGGGTGACAAGAAGGTGAGTTGGATCAATTTTTATTTTACTTTACCTTGCCAGCATATATGTTTCTTTTTTTCAACCTCGTTTAGTTTGTCTGTCTAATGGGGTATTGTGTTTCTTTGTAAATATGGATGGCACATGTAAATTCACTAAACCAATGGGAAAGAGAAATAGCCACATATATGTCTGAATGAGACGCAGACCATTCAACGTATTTCATCTCGTCCGCAATTATTTTTTTTTAAATCTACACTTCCCGTTCAAATTCCAATAGGACCGTTCGCATTAAGCGTGGATCTAGCGGTTGACACCACATACTTCCAGATTTTATATTTTTTTATTTTATATTGGGTACATCGACAAATTGCATATAGACCCTTCTTTGTTAAAATAACGTATTTACTATGATTTTAGTATTCCAGTAAACATCTTAAAGATGTTAAAGTGCATATTAATGAGCAAGTAATATAGTTTGAGGTGTTTTATTGTGCTGTTCTATTTTTGGTGTGTGTGCCTCAATGGATAAACATTCATTGGTTTTATATATACATGTGAATATTTCTTGATTTTTAATGTAATATAAATGTTCCAAGTGACCACCAACAAAGGTAATGACAGAAAAATAAATTATTTCAGCAGATACTTGCTGCCTACAGTACGACATGCTTAACAGTCAAAACAATAACAAACACAGCAACCAAGTGATGTATGATGTGTTCTCGTAGTATAGTCTGTCTCGGAACACAAATGAAAGTGTGAAGGATTAATTATTTAAATGGTTCCCTCGGGAGTCTGAACATGCCTCCATCCTTTTCCTTTCCTACACACACATACACTGCGCTGAAATATGTAGCCTTTGTTTATCCGTTTATCTAGCAGAGAGTAAAATAAATTGAAAAATTATGATTGGGTTGTAGAGATAAAACTAACCATGGGATAATCTTGTAGATAATCGCATTGGAAGAAAATTGTCTTAATAAATGAGTGAAGTACTGTACAGAACTGCCAGAACAGAGAAGGACAGTGTGGAGGTAAAGGGGGGGAGGGGGGAGTAACTGGGGTTGAGTAATGCTTGACCAAGTAAGGAGGGAATGTTGGAACAGGGAGAATTGGAGACACTTCTGCCGTGGCCACCCCCTTATAAGGAGTTCCTGGAGGGAACGAGGCATCAGTGCTATAGGTCGATAAAGTGGAATTATTTTTGAAGCTGAAACATGTCTTTTTATGGTTTTAACATCACTACATTTTCTCCAGTGTATAGCCATCTTCGTGCCGGTGCCACTGCTGCGATCTTTCCAACGCGTACAGCCTCGCCTCGTCCGTGAGTTGGAAAAGAAATTCAGTGGGAAACATGTTGTGGTCATCGCTCAGCGTCGCATCCTGCCCAAACCCACTAGAAAGATGAAGAATCCACCAAAGCAGAAGCGTCCCAGAAGGTAACATTTAAACAATATAGTTAGTTCTGTTTTGTGTATTTGATTGTGCTATTCATGATTAGATAGTTTAGTTATCCAGGAATCAAGAAAGACCCTTTTATCTTCTTATTCTCTCCAAAAACGTGAATGGATATTTCATTTCCCTATATGACTCGACTGTAAGAGTATGAGCATTTAGGTTCATAGACCAGGATTGTACAGGATCAGATTACAACCATAGTGGAAAATATTATGGTACTTAGTAGTTCTATCCTTGCCTAATTGAAAATTAAAGTAGGGAGTTAAACCTCATGAAATCATGTTAGGTAACCTTTTGCAATGATGACTTTACCTCAAGCAAGATGCACCTGATTGGTACTTGAATCCTCTAAGAAGAACTGATGCATAGAATATGTATATTATACAGCATAGCAACATCTTATTATTGTTGATAATTTTGCTTTGCTCATCACATTCCCCTTCTTGCAGCCGAACCCTGACTTGCGTACATGATGCTATCTTGGAAGATCTGGTCTTCCCTGCAGAGATTGTTGGTAAGCGGATTAGGGTGCGTCTGGATGGGTCAAGGCTCATTAAGGTTCATCTTGACAAGGCGCAGCAGACCAATATTGAACATAAGGTGAGTTTTTTAGATGTTGATGAAGGCTGGTATGTATTGGTGGTAATATTTGTAATGTGGGTATAGATATACAGTGCAGCATAGTTTACAGTATGTACAATTTCTCTGAGTGTCTTAATTTAGGCTGTATTTGTGTTTTGTAATAATCTGAATATTGATAAGAAATATATGTGAGACATCTAAGGCTCATGGTAACAGTATTGAGGAAAAATGAAGATGTAATGGGAGTGTCAAGGACACCTGTCTGTTTTGCAGAGGGTACTCCATCGATGTTTAATATACTTGTAGCTCATTCTTGCATTATTTGTTGAAAGAAAGAAGGATTTGTTGTCATGTATTGTGGATTGTAAACTTATGCAACTGATTCACTCATCACAATTCTGTTTTTTATAAAACTTTATGCATAAAGTACAGGTGTTAGGGGGTAGTATATTTTTGTTGAATCTGGAACAAATTAATCCAAAAAACAGTTCCAGGCAACAAGCTACCATTATTTTGGTAAATTTGGTCCTGTTTCCTGGCATACTTATGAGGAATAAGTTGCTGCAAATTTACCACAATATCTTACCCTTAATTAATTAAGATAATAAATATAATTTTTTATAGGGACAAAGGCTGGTATAATTAATATTTTTTTAAAGTATTCAGCAAAAAAGTTACTCTGTATTACAGTACAGTATATAATTATTAACTAACCTTACAGTATGATGAAAAATTTGATCTTGATCTTGTGATTGGTAATTCTAAGAAGAACTGACGTTTTGTCTCATTTATAAAAAGGTTTGGTGTAGAGAAACGTTTCTAATTTTTCCCCTCAACTTTGCAGGTCGACACTTTTGCTGCCGTCTACAAGAAACTTACTGGCAAGGAGGTCATCTTTGAGTTCCGTGAGACATAATTGTAAATGATTCAGTAAATAAGAAAGTGAAATATTGGGACCTTTTCTCAACCTTAAATTTGGTGTAATGAGATCCTGTCAGTAATGCATGGTGGTAAGGATGGACAGTTCTCCAGGTGGGGCTGAGAGTAATTTCATAGGTTCTTTACATTATCCAAATTATCATGGCAGTTGTTCAGTTTGCTTTTCCTTTGGTTTGCATCTACAGGGTATTGAAATTTTTGTTGCATATTTATGTGTTTGTTCCTCTATTCCATTATTTATTTGATGCTCGATACCACATGGATTCGTTTGCTTAATTAAGAACCCTGTGATTATGTGTGAGAATTGTGGGCTTCTAATTCCACCTGCTGACTACGCTATGACACAATTTTATTGATATATACCAGGCCTTATCATCTCCACCCTGGAGGTAGTCGTTTCTGGGAAATGCCTTTGCCTCTCACTCCATGACTTTTATCGTAAACAGGACCCTGAGTCTGATTTGGCTATGGCTGCCTAAGCAGGAAGGGCTCAGACAGCCCACTCAAATCAAACGCCCTGCTCTGGAAACAGATTTTTAGCATCTTGAGCAGGACTCGAAGGCTTGACCACAGAAACTGCAGCCGTGCACTCTTTTACTGTGCTTGTCATATTTGAATAACTCTACCTCCAATTTTCTAACTACATGTACAGTATATCAAAGGGTCCCTTAAATATGTACAGTCTTCAATTGTTTTATGGCCTGCCTTTCCCATCTGTCTGTGATTGGGCTTGTGATTGCTCTGTTCCAGAACAACATTTGCTTTTCAGTAATTCTTGGTCTAATTAATCTTTTAACATGCCTCTTATTAAGTTTGACGTAATATCTGTTTCCCTCTGAGTTTGTGTCGTGTGTCTAAAGCAGCCAATTCTGCCAAGGATAAAAGTTAACATCTTTCGTGAAAGTAGAGTGGTTGTCCGTGCTGCATCACACAAGACCCTAGATTCACTCTTTAGTTTAAAGGAAAGAGATGATAAACCTAATGGGTGATAGAAGTGGGAAGAAAGGAGATTGTAAATTAAGGAAAGTTACAAACAAAGTACAGTAGTTTGAACTAAGACCCTAGATTCACTCTTAGTTTAAAGGAAAGAGATGATACACCTAATGAGTGATAGAAGTGAGAAGAAAGGAGATTGTAAATTATGGTAAGTTACACGGTGCAGTAGTTTGAACTAAGACAAAAATGGAGCTAGTGGATAATCAAACTATGTGTGACTTGGGGTTTGTTATGTATGTGGAGTGTTGCCTGTTGTTGAAATCCAGTGATTGGGGCTTGTATATCATGACTTGAACTGTCTCCTCACATCTGCTTGGGGAGGTTAAGTGGCATGATCCACCATCATCCTTTCCTTGGGGTATATCCCCAATAAATTACAGTTCGGTACCTTAAAAAAATAAAAATGCGATGTCTCTTATGACAAGCAAGATTCAGTTGAATTGTTGGTGTTCTCATAAATCTACCAGGCATGTTAAAATGCTGTAGTGTATTTTGACAACTTTAATGCTCTATTTTTCCAATCTTTCCCTTTGTATCACAACCCTGACCTGTGCAAGTGAAACTCTTCTGGAGAATCTGGCCCTCCCTACGGAGATCATCTGAAATTAGATCAGGATGCAACTGGGCATGTTGAAGCTCATTAAGGACATCATTAAAAGATTTGGAGGCTATTGGTTCTTCCAAACTGTGCCACATTACAAACCACCTATAGATATATAACATGTTTCTGTGCACAGTTTGAGTGTATTAGTAGCCTCAGGTTTATTGACATCATCTTGGTCTTTTAATATTCCCCTCAACAAAACCTTGCCGATTAATTAATGCCATTATTGAGCATTAGATGAGAGGGTTAAGTGAGGACTCTGCTAGTGAAATATGTATTTACAAGCATAGGTACTACTACTGTAAAATACTAACTTTATCATCTCTTCTGTATACATCCCTTCCCAGTTATGGATTTCATTGCTACAGTTTCCTGTAATCCTGCAATGGACTAGAAGAGCTGTTGTGGAGAAAGTGAGCTATAGTTATTTTAGTGAAGGTGAGGAAGTGAACATGTACTGTACAGTCGTGGTCAATAATAATCAACCACATAATGGGTATCAAATAAATTGCTGTCTAAAGTTTTCATTTTCAAATATGCCGTTATAGTTTTAAGTATCAGCTAAGGATGAAGGAAGCTGTCAAAATCTTACTCGAGTTACCCTTATATGGATGATTATTTTTGACCACGACTGTACATATTCGGAAACTAATTTGTATGAATTCGAGACGAATTAAATCATACTTTTCCTCAAGCAGCATAGGTTTTGAAGGCATGTTTTGTGCAACAATTACTTGCACGTATGTATATTATCACTTTCGCTAATATTCAGACCCAATAAATCCATCAGTTTAGGTAACAGTAATTAAAACTTCATAGTTGTACACTACAGTATGACAGATCTGTTTAATATAATTGAAATGTTATGAATATATGAAAAATTGGTAGACTAATGCATAACTATTGTCACATAACCTCATTATTTGCTTTCAGCTGATCAAGGGTGTACTGATAAATTTCATAAAAAGCATATACAGTGTATTACGAAATATTATAAAGTATAATTATATTAATTGCTGCAACTTTCGGGAAGTACGAATGTTATAAGTTGTAAAGTGTAAACAAAGGGTCGACCGTCGATTTCAGTATCATTTCACAGTGGCTTTTTGGTTTGTTAGGTTCCTTCCCGACTAACCACACTTATCAGTCTTAATTAATTTTATCTAACAACATACTCAGTCTCCATATCCACAACATTTGTCGTATAGTTCTATTATTACCATAGCTTGATAGTGGAGTCATCAAATAATTCACCCAGGAGTCATTTTTTACACATTTCAGTTTCTTTCGTTCAATGTTTACAAACCAATTCAAACCACTGTGGACTGATAGTAGGAGTGATTAGTAATTTAGTATGATATCAGGGATTGACCATGAAGACTTGCGCTTATTACTGCAATGAG
>JAWZYT010001762.1:125000-128929 GCA_034508575.1 Petrolisthes manimaculis
CGGGGCCAGGGTACGTCCGTGTAGGGGGGGGGGAGGGAAAATTAAGGGAGGAGAGAGAGAGAGAGAGAGAGAGAGTGGATATATAGAAACAGATAGGTGGATGCACATGAGAGAGAAAGAAAGAGAGAGAGAGAGAGAGAGAGAGAAGAAGAGAGAGAGAGAGAGAGAGAGAGAGAGGAGAGAGAGAGAGAGAGAGAGAGAGAGAGAGAGAGAGAGAGAGAGAGAGAGAGATATCCTGTAGGTCACTAAGGAGAGAGAAATATACGAAGAAGGAACTAGACAGAAAACTGATAAAAGTCGACCTAGCAGAGAAAACAGCAAAGAAGGAAGGAAGGAAAGAGAGAGAAATAAAAATGGGACGAAGAGGGTCATAAACGAACAGGAGAGAGAGAGAGAGAGAGAGAGAGAGAGAGAGAGAGAGAGAGAGAGAGAGAGAGAGTGTAGGGGACATAGAGAGAAATGTTGGGTAGAGAGAGAGGCGGAGGAGAGGGAGGTGGAGGAAGGAAATGACCCTGGGATAAGGAAAGAGAGAGAGAGAGAGAGAGAGAGAGAGAGAGAGAGAGAGATGGAGAGAGAGAATGAATGAACTAGAATAAAGAGGAGGTACAATATAGAGGGAGAGATAAAGAGGATAAGAGGACAGGGAGGGAGGGAGGGGTAGCAAAGACTTGAGAGAGAGAGAGAGAGAGAAAAATTAATGGACTATGGAAAAAGAAGGTACTGTACGAAGAGAGAGAGAGAGAGAGAGAGAGAGAGAGAGAGAAAATAATAAAATATGGATGGAAAAGGGAAACAGAGAGAGTTACATAGAGTTGCATAGAATCACAGACCACAACAGACCTTACGGTCCACACGGGGTGATCTGATTAGTAGGTTACTGGTGGAGAATGAATGATAGTCGTAGATAAGGATAGGCAAAGTAGAAGAGAGAGAGAGAGAGAGAGAGAGAGAGATAGAGAGAGAGAGTAATAGGATATGGATGGAAAAGGGAAACAGAGAGTGAGTGAGAGAGAGATAGAGAGTAGGGTACTTTGGGTTCACACAGCCAAACCCTGACCTACCTCACTCCAGCCTCACCCAACACCAATGTCTCTCTCTCTATCTCTCTCTCTCTTTCCCTCTCTCTCTCTCCCTCTCTCTCTCTCTCTCTCTGTCGTATTATTCACTCGCTCACCCTATCCTCTCTCTTTCCCACTCACCTTATCCTCTCTCTTTCCCACTCACCTTATCCTCTCTCTTTTCCACTCACCCTATCCTCTCTCTTTCCCCCTCTCTCTCTGTCCCTCTCTCACTCCCTCTATCTCTCTCTCTCTTTCCCTCTCTCTCTCTGTCTGTCGTATTATTCACTCGCTCACCCTATCCTCTCTCACTCTTTCCCTCTCTCTCTTTCCCTCACTCTTTCCCTCTCCTTGTTTCCCTCTCCCTCCATACCTTAACTCTCTCTCTCTCTCTCTCTCTCTCTCTCCTCTCTCTCTCTCTCTTTCTCTCTCTCTCTCGGTAGGGTACTCTTTTAATGGGTCATTCTGTATGTGTAATTAATTCACTCTCCTTTCCCCATTACCCTCATTCACCACCTATTTTTTTCTTTCTTGCCCCCCCCCCCCCTCTCTCTCTCTCACATATTATTCACTCACTCACCCTATCCCCCCCCCCCTCTCTCTCTCTCTCTCTCTCTCTCTCTTTCTTTCTCTCTCTCTCTCTCTCACACATTATTCACTCACTCACCCTATCCCCCCCCCCCCCTCTCTCTCTCTCTCTCTCTCTCTCTCTCTCTCTCTCTCTCTCTCTCTCTGATTCCCTTTTCCTCCATCCATCCTCTTGCCTTATTCATTCATTTATTTTTCTTTATCTATCTATCTATCTACCTATCTATCTATCTATTTTTTGTATTCCTTTGTATATATATATGTGCCAGAGAGAGAAAAAAATGGGAGAGAGAAAGAGAGAGTGAGAAAAATGAGAGAGAGAGAGAGAGAAATGAGAAAAAATTAGAGAAAGATAGAGAGAGGAAAAATGAGAGAGAAAAATGATAGAGAAAGAGACAATAAGAGAGAAAAAAAAATATAAGAGAGAGCCTTCATCTTTGCTATTATTGCCCTCCCCCTCCTGACTACTGGGTAAAGGGCTTGTTGTTTTGTTTATAAGGTTTAAAGACTAGACATCACTTCTCGTTTGGACCAGATCGAAGGACCTTGTACTCTCTCTCTCTCTCTCTCTCTCTCTCTCTCTCTCTCTCTCTCTCTCTCTCTCTCTCTCTCCAGGATAGTTGCTCTTTTCCTCCTAAATATTTTCTTCTTCTTTCCTACTCTCCCTCTTTGACTTCTGTTCCCTTCTCTCTCTCTCTCTCTCTCTCTCTCTCTCTCTCTCTCTCTCTCCTCTCTCTCGTAGTTTCATTCTCTGTTACCCTTTGCTCAAACACACACACACACATTCTCTCTCTCTCTCTCTCTCTCTCTCTCTCTCTCTCTCTCTCTCTCTCTCTCTCTCTCTCTCGTTAATAGAGTGAGAGACAGTTGGTGTTAGTGGTTCCCTCTGGCGTCTGTTTTGAGTGTGTAATTGTTTTTTTAGATTCACGGGTGGTTGTTGTTGTTGTTGTTGTTGTTGTTGCACTCCTCCTCCCTTTCGAGAGGCTGAATATCGTCTAGCATTAGTCGTAGCTGGTGAAAAATAATAAAGTTAATGAATGAGTGTCTGGTAGTCGTTTATGTTCCTGTAAAATTTATCATGTTTTTTTTTTTTTTTTGTCATTATCAATTGTCAATGTGCCGGAAATTATTCTGTAAAGATATATATAAAAAAAACACATTGAAATATGAAAATAATCAGACGTTGCTATTTTCATATATATTTTTAACGGTGTTAGTCTATGTATCGGAAATTATTACATAGAAGAAAAAACAACATTGAAAGCATAAAAATATATAGAAAGATGTTTAAGATTATTGTATTAATATATTATACACGTAATAGTTGACTAAATAAACAGAATGCAATCAATGAGAACTGTAACTATTTGTGGTAATGTATGTATGTCAACTGTCCTGTCTGTGTGTCTGTCTGGTTCAAGTGTTGGTTGAGGAAAACTTGGAAATAAAATAAATGATGTTATGTATAATAATTATTACTTGTTTGTTATTCGTCTGCGTGTAAAAATATTAATCGTATTTAAGGAACTCTGCTGTTTTGTATATACAGTCGTAGTCAAATATAATCATCCATATAGGGGTACCTCACGTAAGAGTTTGACAGCTTCCCTCTGTTCCATAGATGATAAACTTTCCAATAAATAGGTTAACTACCATTTTTTAATATACTACAAGCAGCTACACACTACTTAAAACAATAACATCATAATTATGTGAACGTGAAAACAATAGACAGTAAATTGCTTGAGATACCCATATGTGGATGATTATTTTTGACCGCGACTGTACATAATTATAGATTCTACATACCAACACACACACACACACACACACACATTATACATAAATATTCCATAAAGACACACATACATCTCACTCACTTCTGATCCTCTTTTGTCATTTGAAGTTGAGGATATAGGTGTTGTTGTTGTTGTTGAGTTAATTGTTGTGCTGTTTAGTTTTTTGTTTGTTTGTTTGTTTGTTTGTTTGTTGATCCTGAAATTTTATTGATAGCGTACTTATTTAATAGTCTAATAGAGCATTATTTTTTTCTCTCCTATTAATTGCACAGTCATTATTATTTTTTTTTATCCTGTTTTGAACGCCATCCACTAGGGAACAAAAATCAAAACAAAATATATATCCTAATTGAGTTTCCGCTTAAAAAAAAAGAATAATGCATTTCTCTTACGGTGGTGTTGTTGTTGTTGTGATGAGGTCCCCTTCTCTGACCTGACCCGACCCAGCTCGAAGGGAAAGGGGGGAGGGAAGGGGTGAAGGGGG
>JAWZYT010001763.1:10000-27567 GCA_034508575.1 Petrolisthes manimaculis
GGAGTTGAGGTTCACTGGGACGCGAGGTGAGGCCAGACAGGAATCAGGCATCCTATACCCTCCCTCCTCCCACTGGGTCAGGGTGGGTTCTATAGAGAGAAATATGGGTTCGGATGTGTCAGCGAGGGGTTTGTGTGGTCTATTTAAAGGTAAGTATAAAGATTAAAAGGTGAATGAGTGAGTAAGGTTGCCGCAAGTTATTCAGAAATGCCAGTTGTCAGTGGGCCAAGTAACCAGACCCCATCATTATCCCAAAGACAAAACAAAATGCAGAAACAGACACACACATAACTGCTGAAAAACACACATATTATACAACTCCCCCCCCCCTCTCTCTCTCTCTCTCTCTCTCTCTCTCTACACACAGACAGGGTTGCTTTCATTCCTGAGCTACTCACACAGTATAGAGTAACATTGTTCCCCTTCCATGTACTGTACACTGAATATAGAGCATTTCGACAGACGGGAAGCAGCTACAATCTCAGCTGATACTCACAATGGAGGTTACATCAAATCCAAGCATTAGGGATTGAACTTTGAATGGGAGGAAAGATTTGGTATTATACGATAAAAAAAAAAACTAAAAAACCCACAAGCACACATGCAGAGAGAGAGAGAGGGAGAGGGGGGAGAGAGAGAATATAATAAAAAGTCAAAGTCTACCAAAACAACCGCTCGTAAAAAGTGAAACCGACACCACCAAGGCCACAAGATATATGTAATAAGAAAACGGGTCGGAGCAGAGAGCAGCAGGCAGGTTACAAGCAAGTAGTGGTGGGGCGGAGGAAATTGGTGAGGTCAAAAGTGGGGGCGAGCTAGAAGGAACGGGAGGATGGGGTGAGGGGTGGAAAGGAGAGCAGGGGGAGGGGTGGGGAGGAGAACAGAAGGGGGGTAGAAGTGGCAGGGAGATGGGAAGGTGAAAGAAGTGGAGGAGAGTAGGACGATGATGAGGAGAGGAGAGAAGAGAAATGGAAAGAGGAGTAGAATAGGAAAGGGAGAAGAGGACGAAATGATGAAGTACAAAGGAGAAAGAGGAGGACGAGGAGATGAGAAGGAAAATGAAAGAAAGGAAAGGAAAAAGAGGAGGATAGGAGAAGGAGGAGATGGTAGTAAGGTGGGGTACTACAAGAATAGATAGATTGGTTACTTACGAGTCTAATAAAAATAAATAATTCCCAGAAACAAAAGAAAATACTAGGATTCAAGCGATATAGGCTGGTAGAATTATGAAAGTGTTACATTTAAGTGTTGTTAAGAGAAGAGGAGGTGTGGATGATGGAGGTGGAAGGTCATGGAAAGGGATGAAGAAATGAAGAAAATGACTCTGGAGTACACGGATAATAAATGGGCGGGGTCGAGGTTGGCTAAAGAGGGGACAAGTCTAAGTGTGATGGGTGTGTGAGGGAATGTGTGTGGGGGGAGGATGTGTGTATGTGTGTGTGTGTGTGTGTGTGTGTGTGTGTGTGTGTGTGTGTGTGTGTGTGTGTGTGTGTGTGTGGGGTGGGGGGGATGTGTGTGTGGGGGGGGGGATGTGGGGGGATGTGTGTGTGTGTTGTGTGTGTGGGGGGGGAATGTGTGTGGTGTGTGTGTCTCTCTCTCTCTCTCTGTGTATGTGTATGTGTATGTGTATGTGTATGTGTGTGTGTGTGTGTGTGTGTGTGTGTGTGTGTGTGTGTGTGTGTGTGTGTGTGTGTGTGTGTGTGTGTGTGTGTGTGTGTGTGTGTGTGTGTGTGTGTGTGTGTATGTGTAGCAGATGATGATGATGATAATGTAAGCCAACAGTTATAATATACAACCCCAAACATAGAGTTAAGCAGCTGAAAAAACACATTCTTTTTATTCTTATTTTTAATCGAGTAGGAGGTTGGAGAAAAGATCCGTCAAGTCTTATCTCAGAAACGCATCCCAAAGAGAACTTCAGCTTGTGGGAAAAACGAACAGAACGAAAGAGAATCAACGAAGAAAAAGTTAAGACACCAATTCACACAAACAGTAACACATTTCTATAGATGAAGGAAAGACGAGTGGTGAAGGAAAGACGAGTGGTGAAGAAAAGACGAGTGGTGAAGGAAAGACGAGTGGTGAAGGAAAGACAAGTGGTGAAGGAAAGACAAGTGGTGAAGAAAAGATGAGTGGTGAAGGAAAGTTAACGGAAGTGTGGATAAGGTTTACTAGTAGGGTGTTGAGGTGATGGTGATGGTTATGGACGGTACTGCAGGAAGGGAGTACCGTGACACGCCTGCTGGACCAGAAAAAGGAGTGACACGCCTGGTGGTGACAGGGGCGGCACAGGAGGTCAACCCGACGTGGCCATTACAGGTGGTGGTGGTGGCCTCGGGGCTGCTCTAGAAACTCTCGAGGAAGGAGTACACACACACACACACACACACACATATATACGTATATATATATATATATATATATATATATATATATATATATATATATATATATATATGTATATATATATATATATATATATATATATATATATATATATATATATATATATATATATATATATATATATATATATATATATATATATATATATAGGGAGAGAGAGATATTAGGATGCAAAGGATAGGAGATGGACGGGAGAGGAGAAGAAGAGAGTGAAGGGAGGGGAGGTACACACACACATTCTGTTAGCGTTTATGACCAGGCAAAGGTACAGAGGGTGAAGCTGGGGTCAACGAGGAAGGTGATGGTGGAAGGCTGGGAAAGAGAAGAGAGTATGGTTGCACTAAAGAAAGGCAGGCATTATCCTCACTCAGGGAAAAAATATAAGTAGGTTAATATACTTTCTCATGGAAAAAAGTGGGTTTAAAGACGTAACCTATTTATTCAGGAAAAATATTAAGAGAGTATGCTAGGAGTAATCAATTGTTGCTCCAGATTTACCAGCAGCAACCGTGCGTGGTGAAAAAAAAAAATATTAATTTCAATGGAAGGGAAAAATATGGAACTCATTAATTCTAACATCAACAGAGAAAGACCGGAAGGGATAATTGTGTTGTGGTAAGACAAGGAAGGAAGGGAGGGAAGGACAACAAATTACGACACTAGAAGGGGATGATTGTGTACAGGGGAAGGGGGACAAGGGGTGTTGTTTGTGTGGGGTGGGGAAGGGTGGGAACGGGAAGGGAGGGGAAGGGAGGGGAGGCGGGGGTAGTCAAGGGGTTGTTTGTGTGGAGATGAATTATGAAGAGAAAGGTTTGTTTGTGCCAATAGTATACATACATACTACACATACATACATATTGTGCATCCATACATACATACACACACACACAAGCATTCTTACTTACACACAGGAAGAAAGTAGCAATTTCAAGGGAACAACGTGACAGTACGAAGATACAAGATACCTCAGTGTAAATAATAGTGAAGGCAGATAGATGTACACAAGGAAGAGAGAGTAGTAGTCGGTGGGGGGTGTTGACGATGAGATGAGGTGAGGTGGAGGTTGGGGTGGGATGGAGGTTGGGGAGGGGTGGAGGGTGATGGTGGGGACGACAAGGTGGGAAGGTTAGTATAGTGGGGATGGTTATAGTACTTGTAGTCTTGGTGGTGAGTTGAATGAGTGTGTGTGTGTGTGTGTGGTGTGGGCGGTGACACCAACTGGAGGGATAATGAGCCATAATCTGCTGCCTTTCTCTCGCTGGCCTATATTGTCATTAAGGAGGAAGAGGAGGAGGAGGGGGAAGTGGAGGGAGGGAAGAGGAGAGGGAGGAAGAGGGGGAAGAGGAGGAGGGAAGAAGAGGACGTAGAGGGAGGAGGTAGAGGGAGGATGGGGAGGGGGTTGACGAAGAGATGAGGAAGAGGTGTGTGTGACGGACCTGCCAGACAATACCATCCTCTCCAGTCCGTGACGCAGACCTCCTTCCCAACTCCACCTATCCCTCAGACCATTACCATCTACCACAGCCAACACCACCACCATTATTACCATTAACACATCATGCATTTACCACCATTATTACCATTAACATATCATACATTCACCACCATTACCATTAACATTATCATACATTTACCACCACCACCACCATTATCTTATGAATAATAGTATAAAATAGTGTCATATGTTGTAGTAAATATAGTAAGACAGTAAATAGTAAGATAGTAAATAGTAAGATAGTAAATAGTAAGATAGTAAATAGTAAGATAGTAAATAGTAAGATAGTAAATAGTAAGATAGTAAATAGTAAGATAGTAAATAGTAAGATAGTAAATAGTAAGATAGTAAATAGTAAGATAGTAAATAGTAAGATAGTAAATAGTAAGATAGTAAATAGTAAGATAGTAAATAGTAAGATAGTAAATAGTAAGTATATAAACCGGTATAGTTTCATTGTCAAAGAGGGTAAATATGAAGTCAGCATATGCAAATCACCCAAGCACGAGAAAGTTAACATCAAACGCAGACTGAAATGAATGTAGGGGTGTATTTTTATCACCTTTATATTTTCGGTACAACTTTCCTCTTATTCATTTTCATACGTGACGTCCTGTATCCAAAAATGTCCCGTTTCTCGATAATGTTTCCAGAAATCTCCCCACTCTTCATTCCTCTTGTCCTTGGAGAGAAATGTGTCTAAAATTCAAGCCATATTCGTCTGAAATCATTGCAGTGGTTCACGCGTCGATCCACTCAATTCTCAAGTCCGCCTGCAGTTCAGTTTAGTTTTTGCCCGGTCCAGTTCCAGGCCTTCTTGTCTCTGCCAGGGTCTTGCCACACTCAGGTCACCTTCCTGTGGCCCCGTCGTCCTCCAGGCCTGCCTCCGCCGTGTACACTACAGCCGTGGACAGAAGTTCCAAATAACACGAGGATATGCTGACGGAAACTGGGTCACAAAACTCTGGCTTACTGGCACCAGGGATGATCAATAAACGACTGAACATTCTCGTGAAATACAGATATTTATCGTTTATAGGAGAAGTGGTTTACCTGTGTCGTACGTCTTTATATAATTTAGGACTTAAACTATTGTATGAGACAAGTAAATATCCTTTAAGTCGCTGAACATAGTTTTGGGTTCCTCCGACACCAGTTCCTCCTTTCCCAGTGCAAGTCGACTGGTAAAAGTATAAAATAATTGAAAATACAGCCAGTCGAGGTTAAAGAAGTGAAATCTACGACATCCATGACATACTGAATGTACTGATCTACAGAATGGGCAGAAGGGACGAGGAACACAACATTTGCCACCGACTGTACACCCCGTGGGACGTGCGTGACCTGGATGGAGCCACTCGGGGGGTCACGCTCCTGTGGTAGCCTCTGACCTCCAACCCGGGTCTTGCTCTACGTATGTGTGTACCCCCGCCCTCACAAACCACATTACCATCACCAAAAATAATGTATATATTCTTGATGCAAGTATTAATCCGTTTCGAGTGAATGCTATACAGTTCACAAGCGTCTATTGACATCCACAGTATTCCACACACAATGACCTCTTCCATAACACCGTATTACAATTGGCTGCAGACAAAAAAAAAAAATAACAACTCCTTCCTTGACAAGTACTGCGTGGGTGGAATTGACCTGGTAACACTGTGGTATGTATGTAGTCCAGTCAGGAGTTACAAGGGTGATAGGTCCTCAGTACCAAGAAACTATAGAAATTATGTATAAGTACAATTACGAGCATCAAGTTAATAGGACCAGATAATAGGATCAATACATAAACTCCACTTGTAGTTTTAGGACATGTAGGTTGACTGGAGGATAAGAAATCAAAAGAGGAGACGTTATAAATATTTTCACATATACTAAAAATAAGTGTGAGTATCCGAATTACATGTCCCGTTCATGTAACTGTTTATTAATAAGAACACATTTAAAAACAAAATTCAACTGCATAAGAATTAAAAGCGGTTGGACAATTTGCAGGCTTGCATATAACTAGTCGCTAACGAGACTAATCACCATCACCAACAGCAGAAAACTCACCACATTTACCATCATTATCATCAACACCACTTGCCACCAACACCACAACTATGACACCACCAACACAGCCTCCTATATACACTACAGTACAGCACATCTCTTATACAAGTCACAGTTGTCTGATAACTTGAACACACCGTAGAGGAAGGAAGGCACACAGCGATATGGGGAAGAACGGAAACGTAAATAGAAAGTAAATAAGTATGAGAATTGAAAGCAATGTAGCAGTACTGAGAATTGAAAGCAATGTAGCAGTACTGACTACCGTATTGCTTTATATATCAGTAACTTAATTAAGAGCACCTGAATTGATAAACAAAATAAAGAGTGACAAGACCTGAAATACGATATCACTTCCACTCGTACCTCTGCTGTCGTTACCAAAGGCGACGACTGCCACTTTATTCACACAATGAGTACAGTAATAATAATAGATTCTACTACTACTACTATTTCCTATTTATCATTTATATCATCATTTATTATTATTATTATTATTATTATTATTATTATTTTTATTATCATTATTATTATTTTTATTATCATTATTATTATTATTATTATTAGTAGTAGTAATTGATATCTAAACCTGGACTTCTTCCTTACATATTACCAGGAAATGCTTCTCGCCTTAATTGGTAACAACGAGTTTTGACCTCTACTTGTGATTAGTCAACTTGAACATCACGTAGTGTTTTTATTTTAAACTTTGCTGATTTACTCTTAGATACGAATGTTTGCAAAGCCTAAGTTATAATCATGCTAACGGAATTGGGAGAAAGTATCTGACTCCTTAATTCCTATGATACCCACGTGTTCACCGACAAGAAACTAAATCAACTAACTAAATGGTATATAATATAATCCATTCTGCAGTTCTGATGGTTTTATATCAATTTGTCATGCGTCCTATATAATTTTGTCATGCACGGTGGCTGGCTTAGCGTCTCATTCTGTCCAACTTAACACTGAGGACAACCTTCATGTTGGCCGTATATAAACGTTATCAAGCCGAGAAAAAATAAAAATAAAATAAAATAAAAAATAACACACACACACACACACACACACACACACACACACATACACACACACACATACACACACACACCGGCCATGACACGAGATAATTCCCTCGACTCCAGTACAATGGTGCTAACGGGCTTAACTTACCGCTGCCATCATCACTCGCGATGGGTGAGCCAACAGAGTGGGTAATAAGGACTGCAGGATTCAGCAGGAGAATAGAAAGAGAAAAAAAGGCAGGAATCGTAATACAGGTATAGATATGTAATAGCCATTAGAGTTCCATGGTGCAGCGAAGTGAAAAGTAGGGATGAGGCAACTCTGGTGAGGTAGGGAGAGAGTGTTCATGACAGGAGTGTGTAAAGTAGCAATATATACAGCAGGTTAAGCAAGAAGGGAGCGTCCATGATTGAAATGTGAAAAGCTAAGTTGTGGAAGTATGGCTGGGTTCAAGCTAAGAGAGAGTGGTTTGTCTCTAGATGTTTTTAAAGGAATTCAGACATGATTGTGGTAAGATGTATAAAGTGTGAATAGGTTGGTGGTTGTGTGGGGGTGGAGTGGGGCAGGGGTGGGGGGACCTCGACTAGGGCACCAACGCTGCGGTGGGAGCCCTGACACCCTGACACGGCCGCCAAGACTCCACTTTCCAGCAGCATTGTCTCGCCGAAGTGGTTACGTGAGGGAGGAAGCTCGGGTCACAGGTGCCACGGGAGGAGGGGACGGGGAGGAGGGGCGCCACGGATCAGGGGGCGAGGGTCAGGGTGCCAGGCATGAGTGCAGGAACAGCCAAGGGCGAAGGAAGACGCAAGCATGCACCAGATAAACCAGAAAATCTCAAGCAAAAATCAGACCCAAGCGCAACAGAACTAGATTGAAGTGTAACGGAACCAAACACACACATTGACTTAAAAGTATCAGTGACCAACTATCAATTGATGGACTGTAGCTCCTTCCTCAAATTTAATTCAAATGTAATGGATACAAAGTGACACAGAAACAATGACCACAATACATAATACTTCTGGAGGGAGAAGGATAATTACAGGGTTTCTTGTGGAGGTTCCGGTGGGGTTCTCTATGGCCCTGTCTGTGTGGCTTTCACCCGAGCCTCGACGAGTGTTACATAGGGTCGTAGGTAAGAACATTTGTGGTGTTGACAATGGCGTATAGTACCGAAACGATGACTCCATAGACACACTACAGAGACATCGAGAGAGAGAGAAGAAAATGCTATATGATAACGATAAGATAAGTACACACACACACACACACACATTCTTTATTTAACCTGGAGAAAATGCACTCACTTCAGAGGCCCTTAGAGAGGACGTGTCTCAGGTTGACCTCCTACTGTGTCTCATTCCCCACGACACAATATAAATCACATCTACCAACTCAGAAATACAAGTCTAAAAAATTATCTACATTTCAATCAAGGCAACTACAATATGATCGGAAACTCCCTCTAAAATGAGAAGCAAAACAACACCTTTGCTGAAAGAGTCTGTTCGTGGCACTGTGTGGAGGAATCAATATAGAGTCCAATCAATAATGTTACAACATTGCAATACCACAGATATTGCAACAGAATATTTCTTGTCCGTTTTCCTAGTGAAGTGAATGGCCAATTTTTTTTTCTCTGAACACATCTTATTTGGTGATTAGTATGTCGACTATTTGGTAACTCTTGAAATCAGGCGTGGCTTAGAACTACAGACAGCATGATCTTTGGAGGTGAAGTAAGGCCTTGGTTTGTCGCAGTAGGAGGTGAGGGGAAGAGGAAGGAAGGAAGAATAATACTGGCTTAGGAGGTGTGTGTGTATGTGTATGTGTATACATGCGCGCGCGCGTGTGTGTGTGTGTGTATACTGATTTTTTGAAGGGGAGGTGAAGAGATCGCCTTGGAGATGATGCTAATAGAGGAAGCTTGTGGTCTCCGCTTTTTATTCCCGAGCTTCTTATGAACACAGACGGCTGGTAAACACTGTTGGAGTCTGGTAGGATCTGGGGAACTACATGATGCTAAGTGGTGAGTGTTGATTTGCACGTTTATACTTATTGTAGGTTTCAAATACCATCGTGATTTTAATTATTAGCCTTCTATTAAAATTTGGGAATACTGTAATTTAGGAAGCCATTATTCACCTGGGAGAAATTCCATTAAAATTAGGTGTGTTATCTATTATTTATTCTCGTATGTAATGAGGTCGCATGTATTTCAGAATTTTATGGAGATGATACCTTATGTCAAGATAACAATAGTCTACCGGAAATCCCCGACTCAGAGGGGACCATATGATGTATACAGGCAATGGAACAAACTTTTGAACTTCTTTGAACTTCTCACTACATCTGTATAATATATCAAATAACCTGAGAATAGTTGACCGGTTTTAAAAATATTGTACATCATTTAAATTAACAAAGCAATAAATATTTTTTTTTACACCCTAAATGCCACGTAAAATATTCCCACATTCATAATACCAATTCTTTATTGTCCTTGCAAATTAAATGGTGTGACTAATGTATGTTATCTGAGGGGCAATATAATCATGTTGTGAGAAATCAAGGCGTGTCATGATCTCTGATTACCTCCAACCCCTGTGGTGCCCTTAGATGCTCTTTGATAAGAAAGAGATGTGACCCTTATGCTGAGGATACATTAGAATGACGAAGGTGTAAATGTTGCCTTGCCGCTGATGGGCTTCCAGACGGCTGTGAGGAACACTACATTAGCCCCTGATGACGGGGTGGCCTCACCTATCTCATGATTAAGACTTTACTGGGAACCTCTGGCCGTGGCTTCTGACTCGCCTTCCAGAGCCTCTTGTCCCACACAGTCCCACCATCAGCTACCAGAAGGAGGTTCAAGTTAACATACAGAAACAGAGTCGTTATTAACTTGGGACAACACATGTATTGTAATCGCAAACTCCATTCTGTTTTGAAGCCTGGTTACGAGTAGGTTCTTTTAAGAGTTCGAATACTAAAAGACAACAGGTCAAAAATGGAATAATTTGATTCAAGAATCTAAGAGAATAATTCAAGCGACAGAATATGTATCAATCAGAATTGTGGGTGACCCATTGATAGATTTTAAGCGAATATGAACCACCAAAATACTAACCACCCAGCATATAATATTAATGGTTTGCCGGACATGTGACACGACTGTATTAAAAAGCGTTAATTAAAGATTTCTAAAAACTATAGAAATGGCAGTCCAGTCAGAGAGCAGTAAAAAACAATGGTGGAAACTTGAGCCACAAGATTCGAGTGTGTCGCGGCCTTCGTAGAAATCACCAGTCACCACCTGAGATTTCTCCCTTATCATAGCCAGGGGGGAGAAGAAACTTTGGGGTGAAGACAAAGTGTGAGGAGGGAGGGAGGGAGGGAAGGAGGTGAGGAGGAGGTAGGGGGGGAGGAGGTGAGGGGGAAGGGGAGTAGTGGGGAGCAAGAGACCGGGTCAAGCCACACGGGCGACGGAGGTCAGGGGTCGCGGCCACCTCTATTACCTTCCGGCCCGGTCTCCTTTTTTCACTAGCTGGCTTCACAACCCCAATTAATGTGGTATGTTTTGGTGCCGCCATCAGCTCTGCCCGAGGACTTGTCCATGATGCGCCCGAGGCACTCTTTATACCGTGTCCACCATCCTAATATTCACAATAAATGCAGGATATAGCTTTATGTGAAATATATATATAGTAATTTCTACTTCTTATCTTCATCAAGGGAAAGTTTCTATTCTAATAGCCTTCTCTTATTTATTCTGTCTAGCAATAAAATATTTCACTTTAGCCAGCTGATTACTACTGCCATCTGCCCCAGGGTAACCCTTAGAAGTCTGTGTGTGACCTCCGTGATGGCGGAGTGCCGGGTCAACCTTCCTAATGCCTCAAGCTGCCAGGGACCCGCTGCTGACGACGACCTCTCTCTTCATGCTGAGATTACCGTCATCTCAGTAAACATAATGATCTTCCGCAGTTCTTTCACCTGTTCAATAAGTGCTATTTTACACAGGATAATGTATAAGTATATCTTTAATTCATAGTATGTTCCTTAGCGATGCGTTACTAAGATTCAAACGCAGCTAAAACCAAAACCATGAACACTGAAATGCATTAAATAACATTATCTACAAATTATATTACATAATATTATACAATGATGAACATACAGTAATATCAAACTCGTGTATTATCTTGAAAGTGCTGACGTGCAACAAAAGACACGAACCTGATAAATTATACTCTACTACTGCATCGATAAAACAAACCCATGTATGAAGATGTGGTTAATAAGGCTGAATTCCTTTAAATATCCCGTGGGTTTCTGCTCGCACCTCATCTCACTTCAGAATATGGATTAAGGTGGTAATTCTTTTTTGGTAAATTGGAGTGCCTTGATTCCTCCAAAGTATGCTAGGAAACAGGACCAGCAGAGAGTAAATAATGGTGTCCTGTACATACTTAGAATAGCTTGAAGGATTCAGTTGCTCCAGATTTACCAACACAAAACTTCCCCCTTAAGGAGGAAGTACAATGTTGGCAAATCTGGAGCAACCGATTCCTCCAAACTATTTCAGGCAACAGGATACCATTAATTTTCTTCCTTTGGGTCTGTTACCTGGCATACTTTGGAGGAATCAAGGCACTCCAATCTATCAAAAGTATACTCTCCCCTTAACTGAGGCAGGAAGAATACCATGCCAAGTTGCCAACCCACCTGACTGACTGACTGACACTCCCACCTTCCAGACAGTTATAGGAGGAACAAAGGTGAGGAAGGGGTTAGTCAGGGTGAGTGAGGGTCCACCCTAACCCTGACCGCAGAAACAGAGAAGGAGAGGAGTGACTGGGGGCTAGGGTGATGGGGTGATTGGGGGGCGGGTGTGGGTGATAGAGTGGGTGGGTGGTGGTTCGGATATGCAGAGAGTACAAAAAGTGGGTTGGGTGGGTGGGTGGGTGGGTGGGTGAAAATATGGGTGTGAAAAGCTGGTAAATGGGTCACATGAGACAGATGGGAGGTGGTAGGGGAAAGGGCAGGGGTTGTATAGGGTAGGTAGTTGGGGATAGGTAAAGGAAGAAACATAGGGGGTGACAGGGGAAAGAATAAGCAATGAGAGAAAAGTAGCGAAAACAGAGGGGGATGATAGATGGATGATATCGGGGGTGGGTGGGGGTGATAGGGGAAGGTGGGGATGATAGAAGGTGTGCGGGGGTGATAGAGGGTGGGTGGGGGTGATAGGGAGTTGATAGGGGTGACAGAGGGATGCATGGACAGGTATAGGGACAAGGTGGAAGGGGAAGGATGCAGTGAGGTAATATATAGGGAGGGAGGGAAGAGAAGGAGTGGTGTCGCAGGGAAGAGAGGAAGGAAGGACGGACGGGAGCACCTCAACCTGCACACTCATCACTAACAAATGAACAAAGGAACAAAGAGGGTGGCAACGGGTCACCCAGGACTACGACTACGATAACCGTGAAAACCCTGAGGAACAAAGGAGTTCGAAGGTGGAGGGTCCAACAACAACAACAATAACAACAACAACAACTACAAAAACTACAACAGCAACAACAACAACTACAAAAACTCGGGGCTGTTCGGCCAGACAGCTTGAGGAACTTCAACAACAACAACAACATCAACTACAACAACTACTACAACAACTATAACAATAATAATAACCATCACGATCTCTTGAACTGCAGGACAAAGGTCAGGAGGTCAACAGATGACAACCACGACCTCCAGTCCTCCTCATCCACCGTATTACATCCACTACTTGAATGACATTTCAATACTTGGTTGACTAATACATGAATACATTACAGATGGGGTCAGAATCCAATGTTCCCTCGCTTAACTGTGGATGGATTATTCGTTTTCTCTTTTATTTACAAATTAAGCTTGTCGTGCATGGGAACTGGATACAAAGATAAGTATGTATAGTCATGCTCGTAGTCCTATAGAAAATAAAAATAATATGCATTGTCTTAATCAGACAACAAATAAATTATGTTTATATCTAGCGCAAATGGATTCAATCTTCACTTCTATTCAATACCTGGATTGTCTTTCACTTTTACTGGTAGATGAATGGATTTGGAGCAATCAAATTTTGCAATTAAAATTCGAAAATGAAGATGACTGGTTTCCTTCCATTTATTATATATATAAAAAAACGTATAATACTTAAACGCGGATCACCCGGCATGGAATCACTGCAGCACAAACTCGGGTCGAGGCCAAGTGTACGTCAACCAAGCACAAGAACAACATTCATATAAGCCAGGAACAATCCAAATTATTATTATTATCCTTGACTGCCCCACTACTGCTGCCAGACTTCCCGGGACTACAGGTCATGGCTCAACGATTTTACTTTGGTGACGGAGAGCCTTGAGAACTCGATTTATCTCCCACACCACAACTGTCACTTGGGCCAGAGCTGCACCAGGGTTAAAGGTAACACTGTGATATATTCCCACTCTGACGAAATTATGCGAGGAGTATCTGAAATGTTATCCCATTTTGACAAGATTCAATATAATGGTATAAGTTGTAACATAAAGTTAGTGTTTGAAAGACTCAGTCTGCTTTGATTCTATGAATGAATTTCAATGTTGTTGATCCAGTAAACACTCGTTTGCCTTAGAATTTTCCCTCTTTCAAACGTAAAATGTTGATGGCAGCCAGAGCAGTACAGCAGCCTAGTGGCAGACACGTCATGTTCACCACATGCACCCAACTCCTGATTTTTATTCATCGCACACATCAAACACATGCGGGCCACAAACAAGTGAGGCAAGACTCTTAGTTCACCGACACACTATAGTACAGTTTTGTGTCCTTTACTATCAAGGGTCACTACAATCGCTTGGTTTGTAGTGCAACATTATCAGTTTATCTCTTCCTCTACACAACTAAAGGAAGCTTAAATAAATATTTATTAATTGATTTAATTGAATATCCATACCACGAGTTTCAGAATTCATCCTCAAGCAGGCGGGTCTGTATGACTTTTAAACATGACTGTACAAAAAATACACACTCCCTTATCCCAACACACAAAAACAATCTGGAGACAGGAAGGGTGGTAAGAACAAGGCATTAAGGACCCTCTTCTGATCTTGTATGAAAATTAGAGGCTTCTGATTCCTCCTGAGTATGCAACGAAACACACTCCTTCCCTATACTGTAGGTGCAGGTGTTTCGCAGCAATATTTGTAGGACTCGTTTTTCTCCAATCTTCTGACTTAATCACAGGGTCCCTTAACACAGAGGACGAATAGGAGACGAATAGAAACCAAGGATGCATGACCGGATGCCAAGAACATTTTCGACTCTTCTCACACTCGGGTACAATTACATATTCCGGCTTCTGAGGGATGGATGGTCTTTGTTGTGGTCACGGTGCTATACATACATACAGCCTCGTGGGGTGACCGGAAGGAGGGAACTTGGGAACCTCTTTCTTATCTGATGACCGACCCATCTACCTACACAGATACTGAGACTCCTGGTAATAGGTAAACTACATAGACGGAACATATACTTTTTTCACTCCCTAAAATCATCAACCCCACTGGATTAGATTCACCGCGAACCTCAGGTAAAGCATTATGTCATGTGCATCATTATGTATTATTATAAACAGTATTTAATTGAACACTGCAGAATATTACTTCCCCTAATGAAGGATGTAACCATGAAATCCAAGCACTGGGTACACACACACACACACTACAAGTAACATTAGATTACATACTTTACTTATCATTCAAGGTAATTCCCAAACTCACTTTCCACTGTGATGGTGTGATGAGGTACAATACGTGATTCGATTAAGACGTTGTTGTAGTGAATATGATAACAAGTGTGTTGTAAGTACTTAGAGAATAAGGTTGTGATGAGTGGTAATGTTGTCAACTGAGTGTGAGAGTGTTGTCGAGTGTTGAGCAAGGCAGATTGAAAGTGTCGTGTTATACTTAATGATGTCTGCAGGAAGAGGTGCTGCGAGTTGTGTGTGGCATATACAGTACAGTAGGTGTTGTCTGGATGGGGTTGGTAGATTGCATTGGTAGGTGATACGAACATAAGGCGGTCGTTATCAACAGCACAACACGGGTTGGAGGCTGTGTAAGTTATCATGCGCTATATATAGTGTGGGATACAAGAGATGTCCAAATTGCATGTAGTATGGGTACGTCAGGTTGCATGAGTTGGTATGTGGTTGATAGTGCCTGTTTCTGTTTCACGCGAATAAGTTGTAACAGGTTGCTTGTCATTCAGCGTGCAATAAATAGTGTTAGGTAACTTTGGAAAGGGTTGTGTCAGTGAGGTAAACAGTGAGGATTGTAGCCTTGGTCAGCTGGTAGCACCTGGCTTGTAGAGGTCCTGACCATGACCCTGTGAGGACCGTGTGCAGTCCTTCCTCACGCCAGGATGGCCTCAGGCTCATACACAGTCCTTTGTCTGTGGCCATCAGGATCCCAGGGGCGTCTACATACATACACACACACAAGCCCCTTCCACAAGGAGACGTGAGAAGTTGGGTGGCAATGAGTGACAAAGGGTATGGTATATATTTTACACATTATATATAATTAGCCTATATTCACAAAGCAGATATAAATATATGCTTATTTATATGCAGTATATGCATATACAGTTGGCCACAGTACTGTAATGAATGGTCTACCAAGTGATTTAGTGACTGCAAAACAACAAACCTAATAATAATGTTGTATTGTATTACATTATCTGTATGTTGTAAACCCTCGAAAACCAGAGTGTGAGTACAAATTGTTGTGGCCATTAGTACGGTCTGTATACATATACATAACCTCTCTAAAACAGTTCTCTGTATCGTAGCCACCTGGTCCTGTTCTAGTGGGTGATTAAAATAGCATATTGTTTGTAGTCAATATGAAGACACGTGTCATTGGTGAAGTGAACGTGAGAGTCGGATTTCAAGCATTTGTCCTCGTCACGGAAAACATATTATGACGTAAAGTTCTACTAACTTTCAACTTTAGAGCTGAACAGATAAACCTCGAATATAGTTCACATAATATATATATTCTAAAACCTGCTGCAGAGCTATTGCATGTGATATTACGGGAATAATGTACAGTAGTTCATATTGCACTTACTCTGGGTACAAGTAGGCTACGAGAGGGTGCGATCCTAGTTTCTTTCCTGTCTATTCCCCCAAGACACACACAGTCGTGATATGCCATCCATAACACCTGTCTACAATTGTCATATCGTTATTTCTTTCGATCTAAAATACTGAAACGTTTATATGTCGGGTTATAACATCGGTGTCAGTGTGTAAGGTAAATAACAACATATACAGAAAATACAAGCTTCAACTTCCTCCATGATGAATACTGACGACGCACTTAATAAAGAAAAAGACACTTCAAAAAATTCAACACGAAAAGAATGTCCACTGTACTTACATTTTCCTCCTTGGTACATGCAGTGGTGAGGCCAGCAGGAATCAACACATGATGACCTGGAAATAAATACACCAGTTTGTGAATCAGTATCTTTACTTTTTAACATTGAGCAAACATTACATCGTCTCTCCATCCCTCCTTCCTTTATCTCTCCCTCCATCCTCCCTCTATCTCTCCATCCCTCCTTCCTCTATCTTTCCCTCCAACCCTCCACTTTCTGCATTCACCCTCCCCTTCCTTTCCTTTCCTTCACCTGCTGTGTTCCCTTCCCTTCCTGCTGGGTCGTCGCAAAGTGTTGTGAATAGCGAGGAGGACCGACAACCTAATTAGTGCTATCTGTACCAATCTATCGGTCAGCTGCATGCACGGTCGGACAGTGGACAGCCTCAGTCCTGACCACCAGCCTCAAATCTTAATGAGTCTGACACGGTGACATTTTGCCAGTCTCTCTGAGTCAGCACACAACTCTCTCTCTCTCTCTCTCTCTCTCTCTCTCTCTCTCTCTCTCTCTCTCTCTCTCTCTCTCCTTCCTTCCCCTCTCCAATTGTGTACAAAACGTATCGTACACAAACAGAGTTGCTGAATATACAAATAAGACCTGAAGATTTATACTTATATCACATATTATTGTCCCTTGAAAACAATAATAATAATAATAATAAAAATGACGTAAACAAAGCATACAATAATAGTGTGTTACTTCAGTTCAGAAAAAAATAAAATGAGATACGTATTGTCACACCTACAGAAAGGCGTTAGTTAATACAGCCACAATAATGAAGTAGGAAAATAATTATATACACGTTGCATATTATTATCATCATCAGCCTCACACCTCATATTCCAACAAGACCCATGCAGGAAGGGGGAGGAGTGAGGCAAGTGTTGTTGTTCTACGCAGCTAGGGAAGGAACGGGATAAAAATGATGTAAGGAACTTGTGAGTGTCGCCAGCTATGTATAGTATAGTATGTGTGTATGTATACCCTTGACAAACACATAGCATTTTGTACACCATCGATATATTGCATCTCCGGGTCTCGGTGGAATTGGATATTGGGAAAAAAAAAAAAAAAAAAAAGAGTTGGTGTGGGCAGTTGAATGTAA
>JAWZYT010001764.1:0-10000 GCA_034508575.1 Petrolisthes manimaculis
CCCACCCCACCCCACCCCACCCCACCCCACCCACCCCACCCCACCCCACCCCACCCCACCCACCCCACCCCACCCCACCCCACCCCACCCCACCCCACCCCACCCCACCCCACCCCACCCCACCCCACCCCACCCCACCCCACCCCACCCCACCCCACCCACCCCACCCCTCCCCACCCCACCCCACCCCACCCCACCCCACCCCACCCCACCCCACCCCACCCCACCCCACCCCACCCCACCCACCCACCCCACCCCACCCCACCCACCCCTCCCACCCACCCCACCCCACCCACCCCTCCCCCACCCCACCCCACCCCACCCCACCCACCCCACCCCTCACCCACCCCACCCCACCCACCCCACCCCTCCCCACCCACCCCACCCCACCCCACCCCACCCACCCCACCCCACCCTCCCCACCCCACCCCACCCCACCCCACCCACCCCTCCCCACCCCACCCCTCCCCACCCCTCCCCACCCCACCCCACCCCACACCACCCCTCCCCACCCCACCCCACCCACCCCACCCCACCCCACCCCACCCCACCCCACCCCACCTACCCCACCCCACCCCACCCACCTCACCCACCCTACCCCACCCCTACCCTACCTACCTACCCCTCACCCACCCACCCCACCCCACCCTACCCTCACCCAACCTCCAACCACCCACCACCCACCCTCCCCTCCACCCTACCCTCACCTACCTAACCTACCCACCTAACCTAACCTACCACCCTAACCTAACCTAACCTACCCCTACCTACCCTAACCTAACCTAACCTACCTACCTAACCTAACCTAACCTAACCTAACCTAACCTAACCTAACCTAACCTAACCTAACCTACCTAACCTACCAACCTAACCTAACCTAACCTAACCTAACCTAACCTAACCTACCTAACCTAACCTAACCTAACCTAACCTAACCTAACCTAACCTACCTAACCTAACCTAACCTAACCTCCTAACCTAACCTAACCTACCTAACCTAACCTAACCTAACCTAACCTAACCTAACCTAACCTAACCTAACCTAACCTAACCTAACCTACCTAACCTAACCTAACCTAACCTAACCTAACCTAACCTAACCTCCTAACCTAACCTACTAACCTAACCTAACCTAACCTAACCTAACCTAACCTACCTAACCTAACCTAACCTAACCTAACCTAACCTAACCTAACCTAACCTAACCTAACCTAACCTAACCTAACCTAACCTAACCTACCTAACCTAACCTAACCTAACCTAACCTAACCTAACCTAACCACCTAACCTAACCTAACCTAACCTAACCTAACCTAACCTAACCTAACCTAACCTAACCTAACCTAACCTAACCTAACCTAACCTAACCTAACCTAACCTAACCTAACCTACCAACCTAACCTAACCTAACCTACCTAACCTAACCTAACCTAACCTAACCTAACCTAACCTAACCTAACCTAACCTAACCTAACCTAACCTAACCTAACCTAACCTAACCTAACCTAACCTACCTAACCTAACCTAACCTAACCTAACCTAACCTAACCTAACCTAACCTAACCTAACCTAACCTAACCTAACCTAACCTAACCTAACCTAACCTAACCTAACCTAACCTAACCTAACCTAACCTAACCTAACCTAACCTAACCTAACCTAACCTAACCTAACCTAACCTAACCTAACCTAACCTAACCTAACCTACCTAACCTAACCTAACCTAACCTAACCTAACCTAACCTAACCTAACCAACCTAACCTAACCTAACCTAACCTAACCTAACCTAACCTAACCTAACCTAACCTAACCTAACCTAACCTAACCTAACCTAACCTAACCTAACCTAACCTAACCTAACCTAACCTAACCTAACCTAACCTAACCTAACCTAACCTAACCTAACCTAACCTAACCTAACCTAACCTAACCTAACCTAACCTAACCTAACCTAACCTAACCTAACCTAACCTAACCTACCTAACCTAACCTAACCTAACCTAACCTAACCTAACCTAACCTAACCTAACCTAACCTAACCTAACCTAACCTAACCTACCTAACCTAACCTAACCTAACCTAACCTAACCTAACCTAACCTAACCTAACCTAACCTAACCTAACCTAACCTAACCTAACCTAACCTAACCTAACCTAACCTAACCTAACCTAACCTAACCTAACCTAACCTAACCTAACCTAACCTAACCTAACCTAACCTAACCTAACCTAACCTAACCTAACCTAACCTAACCTAACCTAACCTAACCTAACCTAACCAACCTAACCTAACCTAACCTAACCTACCTAACCTAACCTAACCTAACCTAACCTAACCTAACCTAACCTAACCTAACCTAACCTAACCTAACCTAACCTAACCTAACCTAACCTAACCTAACCTAACCTAACCTAACCTAACCTAACCTAACCTAACCTAACCTAACCTAACCTAACCTAACCTAACCTAACCTAACCTAACCTAACCTAACCTAACCTAACCTAACCTAACCTAACCTAACCTAACCTAACCTAACCTAACCTAACCTAACCTAACCTAACCTAACCTAACCTAACCTAACCTAACCTAACCTAACCTAACCTAACCTAACCTAACCTAACCTAACCTAACCTAACCTAACCTAACTAACCTAACCTAACCTAACCTAACCTAACCTAACCTAACCTAACCTAACCTAACCTAACCTAACCTAACCTAACCTAACCTAACCTAACCTAACCTAACCTAACCTAACCTAACCTAACCTAACCTAACCTAACCTAACCTAACCTAACCTAACCTAACCTAACCTAACCTAACCTAACCTAACCTAACCTAACCTAACCTAACCTAACCTAACCTAACCTAACCTAACCTAACCTAACCTAACCTAACCTAACCTAACCTAACCTAACCTAACCTAACCTAACCTAACCTAACCTAACCTAACCTAACCTAACCTAACCTAACCTAACCTAACCTAACCTAACCTAACCTAACCTAACCTAACCTAACCTAACCTAACCTAACCTAACCTAACCTAACCTAACCTAACCTAACCTAACCTAACCTAACCTAACCTAACCTAACCTAACCTAACCTAACCTAACCTAACCTAACCTAACCTAACCTAACCTAACCTAACCTAACCTAACCTAACCTAACCTAACCTAACCTAACCTAACCTAACCTAACCTAACCTAACCTAACCTAACCTAACCTAACCTAACCTAACCTAACCTACCTAACCTAACCTAACCTAACCTAACCTAACCTAACCTAACCTAACCTAACCTAACCTAACCTAACCTAACCTAACCTAACCTAACCTAACCTAACCTAACCTAACCTAACCTAACCTAACCTAACCTAACCTAACCTAACCTAACCTAACCTAACCTAACCTAACCTAACCTAACCTAACCTAACCTAACCTAACCTAACCTAACCTAACCTAACCTAACCTAACCTAACCTAACCTAACCTAACCTAACCTAACCTAACCTAACCTAACCTAACCTAACCTAACCTAACCTAACCTAACCTAACCTAACCTAACCTAACCTAACCTAACCTATACCTAACCTAACCTAACCTAACCTAACCTAACCTAACCTAACCTAACCTAACCTAACCTAACCTAACCTAACCTAACCTAACTAACCTAACCTAACCTAACCTAACCTAACCTAACCTAACCTAACCTAACCTAACCTAACCTAACCTAACCTAACCTAACCTAACCTAACCTAACCTAACCTAACCTAACCTAACCTAACCTAACCTAACCTAACCTAACCTAACCTAACCTAACACTAACCTAACCTAACCTAACCTAACCTAACCTAACCTAACCTAACCTAACTAACTAACCTAACCTAACCTAACCTAACCTAACCTAACCTAACCTAACCTAACCTAACCTAACCTAACCTAACCTAACCTAACCTAACCTAACCTAACCTAACCTAACCTAACCTAACTAACCTAACCTAACCTAACCTAACCTAACCTAACCTACCTAACCTAACCTAACCTAACCTAACCTAACCTAACCTAACCTAACCTAACCTAACCTAACCTAACCTAACCTAACCTAACCTAACCTAACCTAACCTAACCTAACCTAACCTAACCTAACCTAACCTAACCTAACCTAACCTAACCTAACCTAACCTAACCTAACCTAACTAACCTAACCTAACCTAACCTAACCTAACCTAACCTAACCTAACCTAACCTAACCTAACCTAACCTAACCTAACCTAACCTAACCTAACCTAACCTAACCTAACCTAACCTAACCTAACCTAACCTAACCTAACCTAACCTAACCTAACCTAACCTAACCTAACCTAACCTAACCTAACCTAACCTAACCTAACCTAACCTAACTAACCTAACCTAACCTAACCTAACCTAACCTAACCTAACCTAACCTAACCTAACCTAACCTAACCTAACCTAACCTAACTAACCTAACCTAACCTAACCTAACCTAACCTAACCTAACCTAACCTAACCTAACCTAACCTAACCTAACCTAACCTAACCTAACCTAACCTAACCTAACCTAACCTAACCTAACCTAACCTAACTAACCTAACCTAACCTAACCTAACCTAACCTAACCTAACCTAACCTAACCTAACCTAACCTAACCTAACCTAACCTAACCTAACCTAACCTAACCTAACCTAACCTAACCTAACCTAACCTAACCTAACCTAACCTAACCTAACCTAACCTAACCTAACCTAACCTAACCTAACCTAACCTAACCTAACCTAACCTAACCTAACCTAACCTAACCTAACCTAACCTAACCTAACCTAACCTAACCTAACCTAACCTAACCTAACCTAACCTAACCTAACCTAACCTAACCTAACCTAACCTAACCTAACCTAACCTAACCTAACCTAACCTAACCTAACCTAACCTAACCTAACCTAACCTAACCTAACCTACTAACCTAACCTAACCTAACCTAACCTAACCTAACCTAACCTAACCTAACCTAACCTAACCTAACCTAACCTAACCTAACCTAACCTAACCTAACCTAACCTAACCTAACCTAACTAACCTAACCTAACCTAACCTAACCTAACCTAACCTAACCTAACCTAACCTAACCTAACCTAACCTAACCTAACCTAACCTAACCTAACCTAACCTAACCTAACCTAACCTAACCTAACCTAACCTAACCTAACCTAACCTAACCTAACCTAACCTAACCTAACCTAACCTAACCTAACCTAACTACCTAACCTAACCTAACCTAACCTAACCTAACCTAACCTAACCTAACCTAACCTAACCTAACCTAACCTAACCTAACCTAACCTAACCTAACCTAACCTAACCTAACCTAACCTAACCTAACCTAACCTAACCTAACCTAACCTAACCTAACCTAACCTAACCTAACCTAACCTAACCTAACCTAACTAACCTAACCTAACCTAACCTAACCTAACCTAACCTAACCTAACCTAACCTAACCTAACCTAACCTAACCTAACCTAACCTAACCTAACCTAACCTAACCTAACCTAACCTAACCTAACCTAACCTAACCTAACCTAACCTAACCTAACCTAACCTAACCTAACCTAACCTAACCTAACCTAACCTAACCTAACCTAACCTAACCTAACCTAACCTAACCTAACCTAACCTAACCTAACCTAACTAACCTAACCTAACCTAACCTAACCTAACCTAACCTAACCTAACCTAACCTAACCTAACCTAACCTAACCTAACCTAACCTAACCTAACCTAACCTAACCTAACCTAACCTAACCTAACCTAACCTAACCTAACCTAACCTAACCTAACCTAACCTAACCTAACCTAACCTAACCTAACCTAACCTAACCTAACCTAACCTAACCTAACCTAACCTAACCTAACCTAACCTAACCTACCTAACCTAACCTAACCTAACCTAACCTAACCTAACCTAACCTAACCTAACCTAACCTAACCTAACCTAACCTAACCTAACCTAACCTAACCTAACCTAACCTAACCTAACCTAACCTAACCTAACCTAACCTAACCTAACCTAACCTAACCTAACCTAACCTAACCTAACCTAACCTAACCTAACCTAACCTAACCTAACCTAACCTAACCTAACCTAACCTAACCTAACCTAACCTAACCTAACCTAACCTAACCTAACCTAACCTAACCTAACCTAACCTAACCTAACCTAACCTAACCTATTTAAAATCTTTTTATACTTGGTTTCAGGGGAGCCTCGAACCTACGACCCAGTGGCCTATCCATTCTCTTTCCAGCACCATAACCACTAGGCCACCAGCTCCCACAAGAAAAGGGAATCAGATGTTATATTTATATACCACACAAATTAGTTTATTGCTCATATTTCTTAATTAAACCCATTGGGGATGCTCCAATGATATAGATTAGGTGTATTTTATGATGTAGAATCCAAATGACAGGTGAAAACAGGTCAAAAAGCCATTATTCTAGTCAAAACAAGTCAATATAGGGGTTGGATATGTAAAGCCTGAGCCTACCAGCTTTTTAGGGAGTTAATGCTTATATTTCTTAATTATTCACATTGGGGATGCTACAATCACCTCTATTATATGTAGTTTATGTTTTATAATCCAAATTACAGGTGAAAACAGGTCAAAAACGCGTTATTATAGAGATATAATTGATAAACGAAGGAAATAGGGAGAAGAGAGGATATCTTGATCTGGTAACACTGTAGGCATCTGATCTGGTAACACTGCTACTGAGAAATAGAGGGAAACTAAATTATTTGTGTATTACATCATTTTGGTAAGTTATACATTATTTATAGTACATTTATTTATAGTAAACAATAAATAATGTTGATAAATGTGTTAAAATAACGATATTAGGTAATAATAAGTTTCGTGTGTGTGTGTGTGTGTCTCTCTCTCCCTGATCTGGTAACATTGTATGCATCTGATCTGGCAACACTGCTAAGGAGAAAATGGAGGGAAAAATAACACTCTGTGTATTAACCAACTTATTACGTCATTTTGGTAAGTTATACATTATTTATAGTACTTTTAGCATTCAATAAATAATAAATAATACCTTTAGCATTCAGTAAATAATAAATAATACCTTTAGTATTCAGTAAACAATAAATAATGTTGATAAATGTGTTAAAATAATGATAACAGGTAATTATAAGTTTCGTGTGTGTGTGTCTCTCTCTCTCTATCTCCCTCTATCTCTCCCTCTATCTCTATCTCCCTCTATCTCCCTCTGTCTCTCCCTCCCTCTATCTCCCTCTCCCTCTATCTCTCTCTCTCTCTCTCTATCTCCCTCTCTCTCTCCCTCTATCTCCCTCTCCCTCTATCTCTCTCTTAATGATATATTAGTATTATTATTAAGCAAACCTAATCTATTGTAATTTCAACAGGTGCTAACGAGGTTATGAAAGGTAAGTATTATTATTATTATTATTATTATTATTATTAGTAAAACTACAGAAGTACTCCATTCACTATATTATACATTTTTTATATAATTATTCACTATTTTGTAACATTCTAACTAACACTTTTCATCTATGGTGTTTGTTTTGAAATTAGTCTGACCTAACCTAGACCACGGCAGACTACCAGGACCTAACCTGGGCAGACTACCGGGACCTAACCTGGGCTAACTACCTGGACCTAACCTGGGCAGACTACAGGGACCTAACCTGGGCAGACTACCTGGACCTAACCTGGGTAAAATACCGGGTATAACCGGTATAAACTATCATAAAGTGACTGGGGCAAATTCCCGGGACCTAGCCTAATGTGGTAACACTGCTCAAGCCTAATGTGGTAACACTGCTCAAGCCTAATGTGGTAACACTGCTCAAGCCTAATGTGGTAACACTGCTCAAGTCTAACCAAAAACACAGTTATTCTGTAATAATACCCAAAATTAATCTGACCTAACCTAATTATTATTATTACTATTATTATTATTATTATTATTATTATTATTATTATTATTATTATTATTAACAGGTGTTGTTCTTGGAGTGGTGGCATCTTCGTCTTGGGACCAACACACACACACACCACAGCTGGACACACACACACACACACACAAGCTGGACACACACACACACACACCCTAACCAACTTATTACGTCATTTTGGTAAGTTATACATTATTTATAGTACATTTAGCATTCAGTAAACAATAAATAATACCTTTAGTATTCAGTAAACAATAAATAATGTTGATAAATGTGTTAAAATAATGATAATAGGTAATTATAAGTTTCGTGTGTGTGTGTCTCTCTCTATCTCCCTCTCCCTCTATCTCTCTCTCTATCTCTATCTCCCTCTACCTCTCTCTTAATGATGTATTAGTATTATTATTAATATTATTAAGCAAACCTAATCTATTGTAATTTCAACAGGTGGTAACGAGGTTATGAAAGGTAAGTATTATTATTATTATTATTATTATTATTATTATTATTATTATTATTATTATTATTATTATTATTATTATTATTATTATTATTACTATTATTATTATTATTATTATTATTATTATTATTATTATTATTATAAAACTACAGAAGTATTCACTATTTTGGGCAAAAAACCGGGCAAACTACCAGGACCTAACCTGGGCAAAATACCGGGATATAACCTGCGTAAACTACCGTGACCTAACCTGGGCAGACTATAGGGACCTAACCTGGGCAGACTACAGGGACCTAACCTGGGCACACTACAGGGATATAACCAGTATAAATTACCGTGACCTAACCTGGGCAGACTACCGTGACCTAACCTGGGCAGACCACCGAGACCTAACCTGGGCAGACTACCGAGACCTAACCTGGGTAAACTACCGAGACCTAACCTGTGTGAACTACCATAAATTGACTGGGGCATATAGCCGGATGTGGTAACACTGCGAGTTTCCCAGCCAAAAAACCCCAAGATTCAAATTATATCTGGTAATACTATTTTCTAATTGGTAATAATAAATACTACATTATTATTATGTATATATGTGTTCGGTAATTATTGAAAGAATTACCGTTATTTTGGTAAATATTGAAAACATTACGGTTATTCGGTAAATATTGAATTAATAATAATAACAATAATAATAATAATAATAACACTAATAATAATAACACTAATAATAATAATAATAATAATAATAATAATGATAATCGTAAATATGAATGAATGAAGAAGGATAGAAGGAAAGAAGGATGGAAGGAAGGAAGAAAAGAGAAGGAAGGAAAGAAGGACTGTGTAATAATAAATAAATGGTTTAATTCTGAAAAAGGCAGCCATTAATGGGCTGAAAATATACAGTTACGGTATAATTCATAAACATAATTCAAAAACATTAATTACATTGACACACATATATACATTCATTACACTGTCACACACATATAAACCTATATACATACATGCACATATACACATCCACATGCATCCACATAGACATATACCCATACACACATAAACACACATGCACACACATATACATCCACATAGACATATTCCCATACATACATATACATATGTACACACATATACAGTACATACATACATTTATTTTCATAGTTTATTAGGGATGGTTTTAGTTTGTGTGTTTGTGTGTATGTGACTGTGTGTGTGTGTGTGTGTGTGCCGAGCAGTCCCGAGTCTGGTTGACTTACAGACCGTACAGATGCTGGAACTCCCGGTAACACACACACAGTCACACACACACGGTAATTATTATTATAGTATTATTATTATTATTATTACATTACTCTCTTAATTACTCACTTAATTATTATTATATTATATTTATTATTGCAATGATCATATTTAACTATAATTATACTCTACAACAAATTTAAGTACAGTAAAATAATCAATTATGGAATGTAACCCACAAATTTTAAGGGTGTGTGGGAGTAGGGGACAGGCTTGGGGGGGGTTAGGGCG
>JAWZYT010001764.1:15000-22500 GCA_034508575.1 Petrolisthes manimaculis
ATTAACTCTTTTAGGGATTTAGCAAGTGGATTTTTTGTTTGTTGTAAAAATCCATAACCTGTGTCGTAACAAAAATCCATATTCTTGACCAACTCCTATATATGTCACAATCTAAAACTTTACCTCAGTAGTTTGTACTGGAAATGAGTGAAAAGTCTTGACAAATTAATATTTTATAGGATAATTAACATCCATTATGGTGTGATGGTTATATAGAGAACTTCATTTTTCAGTGGCTTTGATTTCTTAAAATTAGTGAAATAGGTAAACTAATAAGGCCTCTTGAATAACATTTTGAATATTTTTAGTTATAAAAATGGTGTGACATTTTTTTGTGTAATATATTGTTATATAGATGTGGCTTGGATGGGTCCTTGGATTGATAGAATACATTGTGTGGTCTATTTTATTAATATGTTATACTGTACAGAGTTTAATTCCTTAATGTAATGTTTCAGCTGATGCCTACTGACTGAACACTTTCATACCTGACTGATGGGACTAATGAAAAGATGGAGGAGATGGTAGATGATGGTGTTGTACAGTTGGACACATAAATGGTTGGTACAGTCCAGGTGGTGAAAGATACGTGTCCCATTTGAGTAACCATTGTGTGTCTATTATCAGGTACTTGCTATTTATTACATGTTTCCTCAATACCGACTTCTGCCCCTGATGTATCCTGTTTGGCACTAAGGAACACACACACACACACACGTTTCAGAATTTTGTTGCAGTAAAATTTAGGTTAAAAAAGCAAAGACATACAATTGTGGAGGGAAGGAGTGTAAGTTTTATGTGTGTGTGTGTGTGTGTGTGTGTGTGTGTGTGTGTGTGTTAGAGGCAAGGGTGGCAGTACGGTACGGTATGATAAAAATATCATAATTCCACACACTTAAAAATATAATACACATCTATATATACATACATATATACATACATACACTCTGCTCTCTTTTTGTGTGAGTTTAAATTATGCAAATTTGAAATAGTGCATATCATGAAAAAAATTAAATAAATGCAATTTACACAAACTGTTAAAATACCGTGAACCATTAGGCTCCATTTTCAAGTTAAAGTTAAATTATTTCTTATGGAAATGTACAATTTACTTTATGCTAAATTCACTTTATGTGACACAACCCTTCACCAACCTATAATGTAATAAAAAAAGAGGAGAGTGTATATACAGTATACATACATACATACAGGCATTCACTTTATGTGACACAACCCTTCACCAACCTATAATGTAATAAATAAAGAGGAGAGTTAAAGTGAATTATTTTTGTGTAATGTGATGTTATTGAACAACTGATATACTGAGAGGTTCTTGTTTTTAACTGAAATATTTAGTATTATGCTTTCAAAACAATTTATTTATCAGCAGATGTAGTAAATATTGTAATACAAACTTGAGCATTTAGGGAATACAGTATTATTTAAATAGGGTACAAAGTTAGCCCTCAGGAATTCATATTTCATAAAATACACAAGTTGATATTGCGATAAATCTTGATAGAAATTTAACCCTAGTAATATCCACAACTATTTGTATGGACTATAAACATGTATAACAGAAAGAAATATACATATCCTTCTGTAATACATACTTATAAACATGTATAACAGAAGGAAATATACATATCCTTCTGTAATACATACTTATAATCCCTACAAACAACTATGGACATTAATATATTTAATGTTGTATCAATAATTGTCACAATACATTTTTTGGCAACTGTACATAAAGTACATAATTATAAAGTACATAATTATAAAGTACATAATTATAAAGTACATAATTATGAATTACATAATTATAAAGTACTGTATTCAATGTATAATATTGTATAAAGAAATGTATACACATATAAATAATAATAATATATATATGTGTGTTAAAAAGAAAGGTTGATGTTATAATTTTGATTTTATGACATTGTGAAAGGTGTGTGTGTGTGTGTGTGTGTGTGTGTGTGTGTATATGTGTGTGTGTGTGTGTGTGTGTGTGTGTGTGTGTGCTGTTGAAAAATGAGAATTTTTTGGTGAGGAGAGGAAGAAGTCGTGTGTGTGTGTGTGTGTGTGTGTGTGTGTGAGGAGCTGGTGTTTGTATTGTGTGTTTTGATAGTAAGAAGAAGTCGTGTGTGTGTGTGTGTGTGTGTGTTTGTGTGTGTTTGTTGTCAGTTATTGGTGTGACTTATTAAGACAAGACTGTTTTGCCCGACAGCTATTTGGGTGAGTTTCTGTTTTTTTTGTGTGTGTGTGTGTGTGTTTTTAGTTTTTTTTTTTAGTTTTTTTTTTAAGGTGCTTTTTGGTGTGTGTGTTTTTTTAGGTGTTTTTTTTTTGTGTGTGTGTGTTTTTTTAGGTTTTTTTTTTTGTGTGTGTGTGTTTTTTTAGGTGTTTTTTTTTGTGAGTGTGAGGAACTACAACAACAACAAAATATTTTTAATTTTTAATACATATTACTGTATGGTATACATAAATACATACATATATACATACATACACATACATACATACATATATATATACGGTACATACATATACATACATACATACACATACACATACATATACATATACATATATATATACATACATACATAATACATATTACTGTATACTATACATAAATAAATTAGTGTATAAATGGATTATCACTTTTGTATAATTATGGTCAAACTAATTAAGTAAATTAGGCTGCAAAATTATTTTTATTAATATAATATTAATAATATTAATATTTATTATTATCATCACTATTATTAATATTATCATTATAATAATAATAATAATATTATTATTATTATTTTTATTACTATTATTATTATTAATATTACTATTACTATTATTATTATTATTATTGTTGTTATTATTATTATTACTATTATTATTATTATTATTGTTATTATTATTATTACTATTATTATTATTATTATCATTATTATTATTATTATTATCATTATTTTTGCTCTTCTAGAATAATGAGAGGGAGATGACAGTGGCGGCTGTCGATGGCTGTGTGGCGGCTGTCGATGGCTGTGTGGCGGCTTCATCCATCTACACACACAGGCTTTCTACCCACCCCAAGCCTGTCCCTATATTCCCGCACCCCCCCCCCCCAAGCCTGTCCCCTACTCCCACACCCCCCCCCCTTAATTAAATGTCTCAATTACCGCTAAACTAAGAAAAAAAAACATGACATCAATAGAGTATTTTATTTTCAAAATTAATAAAACATACGTATGACAAATTTTCGGGTATAAAATTTCCGGACACCCTGTATATACTGTATATATATATATATATACACACATACACATACATATTAGGCACTTGTATGTATGTGTGTATGTATGTATAATTTTGTGTATGTATGTGTGTATTTTGATAAAAGACAGATTTAATAATAATAATAACAACACACACACACTCACACACACACAATAATTATGTGTGTGTATTTCTTGTGTGTGTGTGTGTATTATTAATAATAATTATTATTATTATTATTATTATTAATATAAATATTATTATTATTATAAATATTATTATTATAAATATTATCATTATAAATATTATCATTATAAATATTATCATTATTATTATTATTATTATTATTATTATAAATATTATTATTATTATAAATATTATTATTATTATAAATATTATTATTATTAATATTGTTATTATAAATATTATTATTATTATTATTATCATTATAAATATTATCATTATAAATATTATCATTATAAATATTATCATTATAAATATTATTATTATTATTATTATTATTATTATTATTATTATAAATATTATTATTATTATAAATATTATTATTATTATTATTATTATTATAAATATTATTATTATTATAAATATTATTATTATTATTATTATTATTATTATTATTATTATTATTATTACAGAAGCCAGCCATTGCTACAAAGCCGCCAACAGCCACCCTCGGAGAAAGCCGTTATACAGTTTACGGGTATGTGTGTGTGTGTGATCTCTCACACACATGTATGTATTATTCCTGTGTGTGTGTGTGTTTGTGTGTGTGTGTGTATTATTCCTCGTGTGTTTGTGTGTGTGTGTGTATTATTCCTGTGTGTGTGTGTGTGTGTGTGTATTATTCCTGTGTGTGTGTGTATTATTCCTTGTGTGTTTGTGTGTGTGTGTGTATTATTCCTTGTGTGTTTGTGTGTGTGTATGTATTATTCCTGTGTGTGTGTGTGTATTATTCCTTGTGTGTGTGTGTGTGTGTATTATTCCTGCAAAGGTTTGATTGCCATACTATTACAAATAATTACTAATAATTACAAATAATTACTAATAATTACTAATAATTATTGTACCGTTATGTTATTTCAGGTGTGTGGAGAACAACGAAGAACAGAAGAACAAGATACAGGAAGTGGAGTGATAACAGAAGAACAAAAAAAAAAAAAAAAAATAATAATAATAATAATAATAATAATAATAATAATAAAATAAAACTTTGAAAATTTAGAAATTCATATTCAAAATAACAAAAAAAATAAATAAAAAAAAAAAAATAATAATAATAATAATAAAATAAAACTTTGAAAATTTAGAAATTCATATTCAAACTAAACCAAAAATTATGTGAATTTAAGAGGGTGTGAGAATAGGGGACAGGCTTGGGGGGGGGACTGGGGTGGGTGGGAATAGGGGACAGGCTTGGGGTGGGTACAAAGCCTGTCCCTCTATTCCCGCACCTCCTCTAATCCCCCCAAGCCTGTCCCCTATTCCCGCACCCCCAGTCCCCCCCCAAGCCTGTCCCCTATTCCCCCCAAGCCTGTCCCCTATTATAATTCCTCCCAAGCCAGTCCCCCTACCCCCCCCAAGCCTGTCCCCCCCCCCCAAGCCTGTCCCCTATTCCCACACCCTCTTAAATTCACATAATTTTTGGTTTAGTTTGAATATGAATTTCTAAATTTTCAAAGTTTTATTTTATTATTATTATTATTATTATTTTTTTTTTTTTTTTTTTTTTTTTTTGAATAAGAATTTCAAAATAATGATTTATTCATTTTTTTGGTTTATAAATTGATGTTGGCTGTTTTCTGGACAGTGTTTGAAATTTGTAATAAATAATTTGTAATAAATAAATAAAGTTGTTAGGTTTTAATAGGAATATACGTAATAATTGTATGTTAATTGTATATATTTGGTTTAACAAGTTGTTTGTTTGTTGTTTTACTTGATAAAAAACTAAATAAAAAGTATAAAGAAACACATTATTCAAAGATACATATTTAATGAATATTTAATAATATTAATAATAATAATAATAGTAATAATAATAATAATAATAATAATAATAGTAATAATAATAGTAATATTAATAATAATAATAATAGTAATAATAATAGTAATAATAATAATAATAATAATAATAGTAATAATAATGATAATGATATATATTAATAATTAAATATATTTAATGAATAAAGAGTTTGATATATTTAATGATACATATTATCAAGGTGTACAATTAACAAATTTGAAATTTATACTACATATAAAAACTGAAAATAAATAAACTATTGGAAATATAAACTTATGAGAAAATTATAAGTAATTGAGATAGATTTTTGAGGCACAAACAAAATCATTGATGGAATAATTAATATAGATAAATATTTGAGATAAACAGAAAATATATATATATATATATATTTTTTTTTTTTTTTTTTTTTTTTTTATGAAATAATAAGCCAAGAATGTTATACAATATCATATAATTATTATACAATATATAATAGATATACAGAATTTGATTCAAATAACAATTTAAGATGCATATTTATATACTAGATAATTAATACTATATATATAATTAAATTAAATATATATATTATATTAGATAGATATATAGACAAATAACAATTTCAAATACTTAAATAAATAATTTTGCTACATATTATAATCATTCATATATCTATTATAATAACATTATATTACATACATTCATTATAACATATATATATATAGACAAATATTTTCAGATACATAGATAAACTATTGATATAACTAAATCGATAGTATATATATAATTTCTGTACTTAATTATATCATATACAGTATATAACATTAATTATATTTCATATATAACAATTACAGATACATAGATATATCTATCTATTATATAAATAAAAACAAAATTAATACTATATAATATTATTTCTCTATATGATTATATTGAAAAACATATATACAAACATTCAGATTATATTAGTTTCATAAAATAGATAGATAAATACATATAAACAGATAATCATAAAACAGATAGATAAATACATCAATTGTCTATGTGAACTTGTATTATATTAAAAAGTTTCATAAAACAGATAGATAAATTGATGTATTTATCTATCTGTTTTATGAAACTATTTAATATAATATGAAGAGAAAGACACAGAAAACATTAAGATATACAAACATTCGTATTATATTAAATAGTTTCATAAAACAAATAGATAAATACATATACAAACACTCGTATTTTTTTTTTTAAAGGTTTCATAAAACAGATAGATAAATACATATAAACAGATAGATAAATACATCAATTGTCTATGTGAACTTGTATTATATTAAAAAAAATCATAAAACAGATAGATAAATACATATATACAAACATAAAACAGATAGATAAATACACATACATATATACAAACACGCGTATTATTTTAAAAAGTTTCATAAAACAGGTATATAAATACAACAATTATCTCTGTCTAGTTGTGGGTGGTGGTGGCTGAGTGGATAGAGTGTTGGACTGTGGCTGTGAGGGACCAGGGTTCGATTCCACCTCAGAACACTTAGGATTTTTAAAGGTGTTGAAATGGGTGTAGGTGTGTTGTGAGAGAATGTATGTGTGTGTGTGTGTGTAAGAGTGACAGAATATAAGTGTGTGTGTGTGTATAAAAGAGTGACAGAATGAATGTACGTGTGTGAGTGAGAGAATGCATGTGTGTGTGTATAGACGAAAAATAATTTCTCTAGGTGATTATATCCCATACAAACGTTTATTTATATTCTATTAAATAGTTTCTTCCTATACCAGATAGATAAATATGTCAATAGTGTGTATATAATTGGGGGTGGCGTGGCAGAGTGGGTAGTGTAATGGACTGTGGCTGTCAAGGACTGGAGTTCAATCCCATATCAAAACGTATGTTAAAAATATGGGCTGTGTGTGTGTGTGTGTGTGTGGAGGGAGGTGGAGAGAAGAGAGGGAGGTGGAGAGAAGAGAGGGAGGTGGAGAGAAGGGGAGGTGGAGAGAAGGGGGGGTGTGTGTGTGGAGGGAGAGAGAGAAGGGAGGGAGGTGGAGAGAGAGAAGGGAGGGAGGTGGAGGGAGAGAGAGAAGGGAGGGAGGTGGAGGGAAAGTGTTTGTGTGGAGAGAAGGGAGGGAGGTGGAGGGAAAGTGTTTGTGTGGAGAGAAGGGAGGGAGGTGGAGGG